>OMLF01018990.1:25606-38633 GCA_900302615.1 Holocentrus rufus
GGTGGGCACCTGGAGTCTGGGAGGAGCCAGTCGCTCAAAGACACCACCACACCGCACCCACACACACACACACACACACACACACACACACACACACACACACACACACACACACACACACATCTGACAGTCAATGCTTGTTGCCAATAATGAGGAGAGCAGACCTTGAACTATTATTTTACCTCTGCTGGAACAAACTCAATATGATTCAGTGATGAGCCATATACTGCCTGTTATGAGATATGACCTTAACTAACAACAACTTAACCAAAACTCTCTCTTTATCTCTCTCTCTCTACAGGTCAGATTCTAGTACAGCAATTTCTTTATTTGGAGGATTTTTTTTCACTTAAAATAACTTTCATTTCAGCTGAAATTCATGCTGACCTACCCTAACATCCGGTCTAATAACAGTTCCTTCTGACTTCTGATGTGTTTTGTGCTGCCTCTCATATATGATGTTCAACAACTTCACTGCCAGAAAGAATGTGTGTGTATGTGTCTGTCTGTGTTATATGGTATAACAAATTCCTTTAACAGTGTGTCTGTGTGTGTGTGCGTGTGTGTGTGTGTCCAGATGGGTCATTAATGTCCCCCTACTCGCCATTCACAAGGACACAGAAAAAGAGAGAGAGAGGGAGCGAGCGAGACCGCCTGCATGCTAATCACTTCCTAATCAGCCTCTGTGATTGGCTGCCTCACTAATGAAATAATGGTGACTCATTTGCATAATAAAATAATTAGAAGGACTTGATAAAGGCTCAAGGGCACAGAGAGGAGCGACACACACACACACACACGCACACACACAGCGACAGAGGGCAGCCGCAATCTTTTCTAAAAGATTGTGGAATGGCATCAGCATCTGCCACTGTCACTCAAAATCATTCTGTGCTGATTTGCTTTGACCTCCACCTCCAGAAGGTGAACTGACCAAAACACTGGTTCAGAAAAAGGGGGTGCAAGCAGCACCCAAGGGGGTCTCCAGAACAACAGGAAGCAGGTTCATTGCTCAATTGCTGGCTTCAATGATTAGCTCATCAAGATTATTAGCACAGTACAAGAATGGCTAGTTTATTCATAGGTATCCCTGTCTCAAATATTACTTTCCCAACTACAGCACAGACAATTAAGTTCTATACTAAATCAAATAACAATAAAATTCTTGGTGAATTTCTATTTATGTTTCCTTGATGTGAACTGGGAACCACTCAGCCATCTTACAAAATGTCTATTAGGTTTGGACCAACATCAAAGAACTGGTGTAAATCAAGGCCAATGGTCAGATTGTTTTGTCTCACTTGTCCAGATTAAAGCTGTCCTTGAACATAACACACAGACTACAGCTGATGGCCAACATTCACGCACCTGCATGAGGCAATAACTCTTCATGCCAGGAGGTGACACTAGTATTTATTTGCAGTTCAAAAAAGCAAACCAAAGAAACAAACTATGCCTATGTGGTGTCGGGTTTATCGTGCGATTCCAGATTCCCAGCAGCACCTGCACATGAATGCCACATCAATTTGGGTGAATCAGAATTGTAGATGTTACACACAATGGGCCCGGTTGTGACGTTTCAACATGGCTGCCTACAGCACGGAGTTTTCTGTGGATGATAAGAAATTTGATCTGAAAATGCCTCAGGAAGCCACAACTAAAATCTTTAAATGCAAAATCATGTTTGATACTTACAGTCCCCAAAAAGAGTTCAAAAGCACATACATGCAACCGGATTTTTTTTACATCTAACTTTGCAAACCCGGAAGTGGGAGCTTCCGAACCATCCAAAGAACCCAATGAAGATGTGAATCTGATATTAGCCCATCACTTTCATTCCATCCTGAATCTGTTTTTGTTACAGAAATCTGTCAGTGAATGTAGCGAGGGCGAGGAGAGTGAGAACAGAGAATTGTCTTTACAGTTTGACACGGGCTTTATGTTGTGCGATCAATTAAGCAACACATGTTCCGTCTTCCTTTTCCAAGCTCTTCCAAACTACTGACTCTAAACAAGTGACTGTCACAGTGTGGAGGTGATATTTCATTCTTGTAATAAATCTGTGCTTCCCATCTGCTACACATCAAACAAGGAGTCATCATGGAAGACACAGCACAAGAAAACATACTAAGTAATACTAGACGAGTATTATTACGTGACGTGCATGGATCCAGAGCCATTTTCATTTCACTGATGGTCTCGATGATCTCGATGAATTCAGGAAATCAGCTAGGAAAGACAGCTGTATGAATTGAGAATTTCAAAACGGTGCTATGGTTTGAGAACAAATGTGTGTAAATGAAAATAATCACTTCATGAGGCTGTTGTTGGCTGTCAAACAAAACTGAGTCAATACTCCATTTAGTATCACTATAGTAATCCAGTTATCTGCCAGTTAGGAATGTGATAGCGAGATGCATACACTCCATCTCACTCTATCTCTATGCACACACACACACACATACATGCTCGTGCTCTCTCTCACTACTGTCTGCCGAGTACTTATCAGCAGAGCTCTGTTTCACTTAGTCCGCTGGCAGAGATATTAATTATCACTACAGAGCAGATCACACAACACAAGAGAAAGAGAGGGAAACAGAAGAGGTGGAAAGAAATGAAAAGGGAGAAAGAGGAAGGGGGAGAGAAAACGGAATGGGGAAATTAATTTTTAGGAGATCACGCTAAGCCTGCAGATTAACTATATGATACAGTACACACACATACACACCAATTCCTTTGAAATGCAGGATTTTTTTTTCTCTGTTTCAGCTGCTACCAATTTTTTTTTTTCTGTTTCTGTGCCTCTTTCTCTCCCCTCCCATCCCACTCGATTCCTGCATTAATAATCCATCTAATGAGGATCAATATTTATTTGGTCTGGTGGCATCACAGCCATAACACATGGAGAAGAGAAGAGAAGAGAAGAGAAGAGAAGAGAAGAGAAGAGAAGAGAAGAGAAGAGAAGAGGTGGCACTGCGAGTTTTTGCTCCAATTTAATGAAAATCATTTTCAAGGACAATGATTTCATTTACTTCATTAAAATGTAATTCCAAGAGCTCATAATCGCTTTTCCTTTTAAATCATTGCAATTTGGGCCAAGTCCAGTTCCTCATTGTGTTAGCTGACCCGGATTTATAATAATATGTGGCTTTGTGGGACATTTTGTGGCAGTCAATCACTACGCCGTTCTTAGTTTTTGGCTCAAATACTTTTGGCTGAAGGAGAGGAGAGGAGAGGGAAATCAATAGAAAAGTGACACTATACCACGACTGGTAATTGAAACACCTTAACTATACAACATTATTATAGTGGTGTATTATATAATTGTGTATGGTACAATTATTTTGCAGTTGCTATTCACTTCCTAGCCATCAACACTCCTGGCGGTTGTGTTTGCTGTTTCCGATCTGTGTTGTGTGCATCACTGAGTAGCCCTGATGTTGACCGCCTCAAGGACACTAATAAAGTTGTAGCTTATCATTTACTTTCTCTGTGCCGTCTCCGACTTTTTTGTTCTCTGTCTCTTGTTCCCTCTCCCTGAGAATAGGTGAAATTAGCCTGAAATGATACAAGGTGACATCAGAGAGGCTCCAACACACACACACACACACACACACACACACACACTCTCTCTCTCTCTCTCTCTCTCGCTCTCGTCACGCTTCAGTGGCCCTTGCAGCGCAGCGCGACGCCATCAAAGCCAAGACCCATATACACACACCTCGCCTGTTAAACATACACACCGACACACACGCACCCACACACACACGCAGGCACACATGCACACACACAGAGGCATACACACACACACTCAGAGCGGCAGTTTAATTGGAAGTGCTGAAGGCTGAAGAATTTCTCCTTCATCTCACAATGCTGTAATTGAATCTGAGACGTGTGTGTGTACGTGTGTGTGTCGTGTGTGTGTGTTCAGCTGATTCAGGGGTTTCCATTGACAGTAACAGTAAAACAGAAATGTGTGTTTTCTCTCTGTGAGGAGCCTTTCTGTCCTTCCATCCCTCACTATCTTCTTCTCCCCTCTCCCCTCTCCTCTCTCGGGGTTAATGCGGCTTTTCAATTCAAATTCAAACTCAAGCACTTTCCAAGCGCTGCATTATTTTCCCAAACGGACGATTTGGCCGTCCGAGCTCAGCCCGACGGCAGGTACGGCCACTGAGTTGATGTCATCAGGATCTTGAAATTTCATTGGCCAATTTGTGGGGATGAAACAAATGTGTGTTTATAATAAAAAATGAACTTGACTGATTAGACCAAAAGATCATTCTGAGTTATGATTCTTTGTTAATATTATTCTTCATCGCTGTAATCCTGAAGAAAGATTTATTGTGAGTGTTATAAATAAAGCTGATTTAGATTCCCTGTTAAATGGGGCTGACATTGCAGGGGTTGTATGAGAGAGAAGGTTGAATTTAGAGGCCAAAAACAAGTCTCTGCTTGGACAACCGCAAACAAAAAGCACCATCGGAGGACAATGAGGCGTGAACGACTTACTAATGCCCTGTCATCACAGTATCACAGTCGCACATTACAATGGGGTTGAAGCACTGAGCAGCTACGTACCTTTTCTGGTACTTTAAAGAGGCGCTTTAAAAAAAAAAACACAGAGAAATTTGTGTTTCATTACGAGTGTTTAATCTGAAAACTGAAAAAAAACAGACATGTCCTCACTCTTTTCAACATTACATCATCTATACGGCCTGGAACTGCTGAAACTGTGTGTATGTGTGTGTGTGTGTGTGTGTGGTTACATCCCTCATACCAGTTACAGACCAAAACAATCTAATGACCTACTGACAGTCGAACCCTGAGCTGTAACTGTGTTTTACCTCTAAGGGAATATCTCCTTTCAGCCCTTCTTTCTTTCTTTCTTCCGCTCTCTAACTCACTCATGATCCTCTGTACAGTGTATGTGTGTGTGTGTGTGTTTGTGAGTGTGTGTATCCACAGCAGGGGTCAAAACCTTCCACAGACACTATCTTTATAGCATTCACCCCCACCCCCGCTCTCTCTCCCCCTCTTATTTCTCTATCTCTCCATCGTTAATCTCTATTACTATTCAAATGCTGACATTTAAAGCGACTTCACACGCTGACTGACTGGCTGCCAGATAAGGCAGGAGAAGAGAGGAGGTGGAGATGGAGATGGAGAAAGAGAGGGGTGGGGGAGGGATCGGGGAGGAGAGCTAGTCCTTTTGGTGAAAATTGGGAAATCCTCTTCACCTTTCTCGCAGGTCCCTCCCCTCTCCACGTCTCTGTGAATGAGTTCAGTCTAAACCCCGGAGGGAGTCGGGTTTCACTCGTTCTCAGGAAAGCTGAACCATCCCCTCACTTTTTTTTTTTTTGCCTTTGTTCACTCATTTACTTCTCCCCCACCCACTTCTCTGTTTACCGTCTCTTTGTTCACCCATTTTTCTCCCTCTGGCTCTCTAATATACAGTAGTATACAGTAAGATATTTTACAGTTCTCTATTAATCACAACTGATCTGAGTATTGATAAATCCGCCTGACAACTTTTCAACACTTTTCTACAACCGTAGCAATAGAAACTGTGATGAGACAGAGGGCAAAATAATAGGATTTACATGCCCAGTGATAAGTTGTATTGTCGTCCATGCAAGTGTTGATATGACTTTACAATGTTACCCCAAAAACTAATCCAAAAACCATTCCCTGAGTCAGATCACATGTCAGCGTGTCATTCTGAATGACTCACGGGGGAGTAATTATCGAGCCCCAAGACGGCACTCAGCTCCGCTCAGAACCCAGAGCACAGCTGGTATTTTCTTTTAAGTAAAATCCCAAAACAACGAGTCTCAACTGGCTGCCTTCTCTCCACCCTTCACCACACACTTGACCTCAAAAACGCTGACTGGCTGACTCATGCAAACTGCTCAGCCTTAATAAACTTAACCATGTCATGACTCATAGAGGGAGGAAAATCAGGGAAGCGATTAATATTCTATCACAGATCTCTCAGCTTAACATTATGGAGGTGAACTGATGTAGTTTTCTAGGTAGAGCAAAGCGCTAACACAAGCGGCGTTATGGGTTAAGTCCCTTTATAGCTCAGTGACACTTCTCTACAGACACACACAATGAGCATAAGGCCAGATGGAGTAGTCCTATTGAGTTATATAGAGAGAGCCTGGACTGTTAGGGGATCAATATTGGACAGAATGGGGTCAGAATGATTGCTAGTGGTTGGTGGGCTGCCTTTGGGCGGGGCAGCTAGCCAAGCACCTATATACACCGACACCCAAATAGCTAGCTAGCTAACTAACATTTATCTGGCTTCTTCTCACTGACACCATACCATTCATCATGTTATCTGATAGCTAACTGATGAATTACCAGGAGAGTACAATCAAATAACGTTTTATCCATTGTAGAGGATTTGAATGGGCCAATCACAGAGCAGACAGAAGGGTGTTTGTTTCTGAGCCAATCGGGGCACAGCTGAGGTTTTGGACTGAAAAGCAGGTCTGGTGTGGACGAGATAAGAGCAGAACAAACACACACATTAAACACCAACCCCCACGCATGTGCACATATACACACACAAACATGCACGCACACATACACACACATACACAAGGTAAGTAAGGCCAAACAGAGAAGGAGAAAGGAGAAGAAGAGATTTCAGCAAAGAAAATGTGGAGAAGGAGGGAGAAGGACAGAAGAGGAGGGGAGGAGAGAAAAGGAGGAGAATCAAATGTAGGCTCAGCAGAAAAATCCCGACCGAAAGCTATAAGCAGGTTAAATCTGTAGCAGCTAGCTTAGCAAGTCAGCACAGAGGCTGGTGACACACTGAACTGCCTGACTGACTTCTCCAATTGTCCAGCGAGCTGGTTTACAGGCTGGCTGACTGATTTACTGACTGACCGGCTGGCGGGTTGGATTTAGTCTATCTATCCTGTGTTTGTGCAGCAGTAGCACTTCTGTTGTTCAGTCTGTCGGACAAAAAGCAGCTCTCCACACCGACACACAAAGAACAACCTGAAACAGCACTAATACTGGAGGGACAGACAGAGACACGCAGAGAAAAAGAGACAGCAAGAGACAAACAAATACACATTCAAAAAAAAAATCTCGACAAAAAGATAAAACGCCTTCTAACTTTACTTCAAAGACGGAAAACAGACATCTAAAAATAACAGACGGAAAATGTTTCTCGGACTTCTGAAAACCAATCAAAATCAAATATGAAAAAATATCTCAAATAGAAAAAAAATAATATGTCAAAGAAGCTCTTTCATCTGCGGTTGTGACACAGTTCTGTCGAACAACAAAAGATACCTAACGATACAATTTATTGTCCTGGAGGAAATGCAGTTTTCACTGCCAGCACAGAAAACACAGTGCATATTACACAGTGGAAACCACAGAGACCCCGAAACAGAGAAGAACATTCAAGTGGGAATAACATGCTAGCAGGCCGGGTAACTACCAAAGCAGCTGGCTTTGAGGTTGTTTGTGGATCTAAACATATTTCATACATTTGTCTTTCATGATGTTGGCGGAGTCCAGGGCAAAAAGCAATGGTAAGACCGCGTGTATGAACATGAAATATTTAAGTTAGTCAATCTATTTACGTGCAGGCATGAGATTAACCTGAAATATAAGGCTGATAAAATTTAAAAGAGCAATTAAAGCATAAAGACTGAGACAGAAACTGTACGAATGTGAGCAGGCAGCTATTTATCCTTGTTTCCTCTCTAACACACACACACATGCATACAAGCAGACACACTGAAGATATAGGAGAGAACACACTGCGGAGCATGTATGTCTATGAGTTTGTGTTGTCACCTTCAGCTGCAAAATGTGGTCAAACGTCACTTACGGGCAGAAAAAAAGGAGAGATCAGAGAGAGAGAGAGAGAAAGAGAGAGGGAGGGAGGGAGAAAGAGGGCAAAATAAGTGCAACAGAGACCTACACTCCTCCCCCCTCCAGGTCCATGGTGTGATTGTGCGCGTGTGTGTGTGTGTGTGTGTGTGTGGTAAATGAGTTTTGGGAGTTGTCGTCTCTTTACGATAGCTGTAACTGGCCCGAGGACAGCTGTTATTACACTTTACAACAAGGGAAATACTGTGTGTGAGTGAGTGTGTGTGTGAGACAGAGTGTATGTGTAGTCGACACAGAGAAAGAGAGAGAGACAAGAGAAAAAGTGTGCTCGTGAACTTGGTTATTGTACTTGGATTTTTGTGTGGAAGATACTGTTGAAGACATTTTGGATGGTTCTCAGCTAGAAAATGAGCCGCTTTAGCAAATTAAATCAATCTGCGTTGATTCGATTATTCTCACTGGTGTAATATGAACTCTGTCAAGTGCTGGGCGTGTGCATTTGTGTCTGTGTGTCTCGGAGCTAAGGAGTGACTCAGGGGAGGGAGAGGCCATTTACCTACAGGGGAGTGGTCGTTTAATAAGTGCATGTGTGTGTGTGTGTGTGTGTGTGTAAGTCCATTGTTAAATGACAAAGCTCTGAGCAGGAAATGACTGGAACCGGTTTCTGACTCACATTCAGGTTACAGAACACTGCCTTAGGCTTTTACTTACAAACACACACATGCACACACACACACACACACACACACACACAATTTGACACCAGACAACACTTTTAAAGGCGGCCTATCCCATTGTTTCTCCCTCACTCTCTCTCTGTGCTTATTGAGGTCAGAAGACAAATATGGGCAGGTTTGTAGCTCAGTAGCTCGGGTTGCCAGTTTGGATCCTAACGTGCACACACATACACACATACATATCCCAAGACAGTTTATTGAGGTCACTGGAATTAAAGTAACACTATAAGCCAGGGTCACTGAGGGTCCATCAACCTCGCCTTAAGAGAAGATTTAATACTTGGAACGAGATTAGCTGCAGGAGAACTTACAATAGTTTGTAATGAAATAATAGTGAATCGTGATCAGATTAATGTGAGCTGTGTGTTTAAGCTGCTTTGGACCATTTTGGAGTGAAAAGAACAATTACAGCAGAACTGGATGTTGCTAAAAGAAGTAGCTCATGACTGAAGTTCCTGATGTAAAATCCCAACTTTTCCATGACTTACCATAAACAGAGCACCTCCATAACCTCAAGTGTTTCCTGGTTTGTTAATGTTGTTTATCTACAGCTACACAGACTGGTTTGTAGAGATAAATGAGTGATAACCACAACATACTGGAACGAACGTGTAAAATGTCACGATGTGGCAGAGTAAAGAGTTCCCGTAACATAAACCAATTTATAAAATTCCCTGATGTTTTCTGACTTCCCCAGATAATGGATCAAATTCCCTGACTTTCCCTCTCTGATAATCCATATAATCCAGGACAAATGGGAACCTTATGAAACACACACAGCAATGTGATGCTGTCACATGATGGCAGCAGTATTGGAAACATGGCGAAACACATTATTACTGTAAAATTACTGTAATCTTAGCAAAGAAGTTCCAACACAACTACGAGATTTACCCTGCCAAGTGTCCAAGTCATATCACCACTTTTACTACAATAGACAGCTCACAGAAAATGTTTCTTGACCTTGACAAAATCATTGATCACTGAGAGAGATCGGAGTGTGAATCAGTCTCCGGCAGCATTCTAGAAAAGGCATTGCAAGATGTCAGAAATACAGCGGTATTTTATGCACTGCTGAATTTTTGGACATTTGTAAACTGGATAAATGCAAACTGAATTACTGAGGTTCAGCAAATGTCACTGCAGGACTTTGTCTTGATGGATGATACACTGAAATGATAAGAAATGCCTGGATAAAGACTCATCCTGAAGGATGCTGGCCCTGTGCTGTAGCTGACCCTGAAATGTCCATTTCATGGGGAGTGTATGTGTGTGTGTGCACGTTAGGAGCTGTGGCCTATTGCCCTAGGGCTTGAGACCCGGTTTTACTTAGAGTGGACACACACACGCACACACACACACACAGACGGACACTTAAACGTCAGTGGAATAAAGCCAGTAATGCATCTGATTGAGCATGTGCAGTCAAACTGACACACAAGCTCGTGCACCACCTAAAATGTGAAACAGCACAGTAATGCGGCCTACATCTTGGATTGGCTGAAAAAAATAAGAGAAGCAAGACGACTGGCTAATTCCAGCGAGGTTCTTCTTCTTCTTTGTTTGCTACAGGGCTGCTAAAGTGTTTGAGATTTCAGTCATGCAGCTGTCATGAGAAGCGCAAAAAGCGTGAAAACCAAGGGCATGTCTGCAGCTCCCACATGTCTAGCCCACTCACAAAGTATGAAGTTGCCCTCAGGGATGGGGTGAGGGGAAAACCATATGCACACCCATTCCATTCTTGAATGCACCAGTGGGACGACCAAAGAGTCAAAGGTGAGCAGCATACATGCAAACCAGCAGTCACCTTAACATAAAACGCCTAATTAAATATTATTCAAGTAGCAAAGGCAGCATGTGGATCTTTTAGATTCTCGTACCTTGAATGTTAAATATGTATTAATGCTATGTGCTGAATTTAGCTAATGAAATTGGCTCTACAGGAACATTTTGTCCGGCATATTCTCTAACATTTAGGAAGCACGAGCAAGATATTTGGGCACAGTAATTGAATGTGATGCATTACTGATTCCTGCAGGGAAATCCCTTTGGCTTCCTCCCCTCCAAGAAAGTCAGAGGTCAGGGTGAGCGACAGAACAGCCTCCCTGCAGCTGGGAGGGAGTGACTGTCTTGCTCAAGGACACTTCAGCATGGTGGATGCTTGGTGACACGCGGGGCGGTGGGTGATGTGCTTGAACCCAGCTCAAAAATGATTAAGGCACCCCCCGTTTTCAGCTTCAAGTTGCACATGTGCTGTTGTTACAATTTAGTTTAAGATAGGCCTAATAAAATGGTAGCAGTGAAGAACCCCTTTGGGCGAGAAAAAAAAGTGATTTTTGAGACAGTGCAAGGTAGTAGGAGCCTGAATCCAGTTCCATTTCTATTTTTTCATTATTTGGTGAAGAACAACATGGCATGATTGGTGCTGCTTTTGGAGCCAGTTCCACGAAGCCTCACAGGAAAGAAGAGAAAGAAAAGGAGCAATTTTCCAGGCTGCAGCTCGTACAGAAAACGCAGCCTATTTCCTTCCTTTATTCTTAGTAACCCAAATCAGTGATTAATCAATATTTATAGTCTTTACGGAAATGTCGACCAATTAGAATCACACACAAACACACTCGGTGCATCAATGCCTCACGAACAACACAAAACAATGCAATGAGTCAAAATGAATCCCACAAAAGCATTTTGTTCCCTCTTTGGAAGTTAACTGTGTTAGAGAACAAGTTTATGATAACGCTGACTGCTCAAAGTAATAGAAATGATTGAAAACTATCTCTCTCACTGGAATAGCATGGCTGTTCCTGCCCACCCCAGTGTGTGTGTGTATGTGTGTGTGTGTGTGTGTGAGAGAGAGTATTGTGTTGCTCTGCATCCCACCGAACCCTCCTATAGAACTGTGCTCCCTATACCCTTGTATCTCTGTCACACAAGCTCTCTTGTTGTTACACACACACACACACACAAACACAAACACACTCTCTCTCTCTCTCTCACACAAACAAGCTCTCTCACTCTCTTTCTCTAACACACACACACACATCCATAGTGGCACGTACGCCACACTGTGTGCCAAGTAATTAACGGTGTTTGTTTGTTCTGTGAACAGTTTGGGACCTTGATAATGGAAAACAAGTACAGACTGGCCACATTTTCTTTTCTCCCATCTATGTAGCTATCCATCCATGTCCATACGTCCCTTCATCCCTTCATCCCTCCTCCGCTCCTCCACCTCTACATCATCTCCATCCCCTTCCTCCCCCCTCCATCTTGGTGCCATCATTCATGGCGGCCGGGCAGAAAATGCTGGTTCCTCTCTGGTTTGTCAGACAAGGAAACCATTGGCTGTTATACAACGACCCGACAATCACTCCTGTGTTTGGTTGTTGACTTGTGTCTGGGCAGGACACACACACACACACACACACACACACACACACACACACACTTCACTCTCTGAAGCGCACACACAGGCAAGTCCAGAGTGCAGTCTCTTTCTTGCTCACTTTAATGTAAGTAATCAAAGTGGACAAGGGGCTTTGTGATGCTGAGAGAGAAAGAAAGAGAGAGGGAGAGCAAGGGATCATCTCCTTTAACTGTCCTCCACTCCGTGCCTCCGTCCTGCAGGCGAGGGGGGGAGAGAGAGAGGGAGAGAGGGATGAGGAGAGGAGACAGGGAAAGCAATAGTGACACAGAGGGAGAGGAGGGACAGTTGTGGATGAGATGAAAGAAGGAAAGAAAGAAAGAAAAAAGACAGAAATGAAGAAAGAAAGAAAGAAAGAAAGAAAGAAAGAAAGAAAGAAAGAGGACCATTTAGTGGACATCGACTGCAAAACCACACTGAGATGGGTTATAATTTTCCAAAATTATACAGTGAAAAACATTCTAATGAAAGCACTTATCAACTGTCAGGACATTGCAGCTCTGTCTTACACACACACACACACACACACACACACACACACACACACACACACAAAACTGGATTTCACAGTGTTTCTGGCAGGTGAGCGGGGCTGATCTGGCTGTTGGTTTTGGACACCTCTTACAGTGGCTGCTGCTTCAATAGGAACAGATAGGACCAGGAAGTGTGTGTGTGTGTGTGTGTGTGTGTCTGTGCATGCCTTTTTGTGTAAATGGGATGCCCAGAGGAGTGGAAGTCCTTACAATCACACGTTAAAAAAAAGTGTGTGTGTTTCTTCTTGTCCCTCTGTATGTATACGCAAGTGTGTGTGTGTGTGTGTGTGTGTGTGTGTGTGATGTTATGCCAAGGGCGTTGTGTAAAATCCACACGAACAAACAACTTGAAGAGTAAAAAACAGCTTCCTTGGACTGAATATGTAGCTATGGGCAATGTGGCTGTGTGTGTGTGTGTGTGTGTGTGTGTGTGTGTGTGTGGGTGTGTGTGTTTTGGTGTGTGGGAGAGG
>OMLF01018991.1:1731-14317 GCA_900302615.1 Holocentrus rufus
CATTTTATTTTACTCTCTGTTAAACATAGCATTATTCTTGGGAATGATCTAAGGACGAACGGATTTTCCGTGAGATATGACCGAGCGCAGGTAATAAATGTTGAACAAATGGCATTATGCTATGGTAAATGACCAGTGACACTCGCTAAACGGTGGGCTTAATGGCTGGGAAGGTCATGTGTCATTAAGGCTATGGAGCATTAAAAAACACTACATGTCACATAGTGGGTAGTAATGGGGCATTGAAGGATACGGTATGCCTGAGTAATTCATGGCCGGGGTGGGACTTCAGAGAGCACAGTTGTCATTAGCAGTGACGGAGAGGCAGGACAGTGGATCAGATAATGGTAATGACTCTATCGTGCATTGCTCTACGCCAAGGTTACTGTCTGTTCTAGTATGATTGGCTGCTATATGTTACCTTAATAGAGTCGAAACACATTTCATTAGTGTGACATAATGTGATAAGCCGAACACATGTCAACAGCAGTTGTCATAAAGGACATTCAAAGCTCCGTGTTAGCTGAAGGCAGGCTGGAAGGAAGGGTTTAGGAAAAGTGATTTTAGTTCACCACCAACTGGAAAAGGAAATCAAATAATTTTCATAGCCTCAAACGCTATTCCCAGCACAATATTTAATAAGAAACAAACTCTACTGGCTCTAAACAAACAAGCTTAAATGCTAAGCTACGCTTAATCCTGTGAGCTAATTAAAGATAGAGTGTGTGCACAGATTCCAAAATGCTAAAAAAAATATCAAATTTGCAAAGTTATCATCACCCTAAGCTCTCATATCTTGATGCACTATAAAAATAACAATGTGCTATTTCAAGGATCAGGGCTTCCAGGTAGAGTTTATTTTTTTTTTGTAGTAGGTTTTTGAATAATAGTGTTACAAAATAAAGGGGAGAACCTAGTCCCCCGAATGCATAAGTGCTCCAGCAAGCTACTGACCTCACCCGCGGCGAGCAAGAGGCACGCCGGTATCACTGAAGGTGTCACTTAGTATTGCATAGCGACAACAAATACTGTCATGCTACATTGGTCAGTTAGTGGGCCTATTTGGAGGTGTGGACGTTTGGTATTGAGTGTTGTTTGGGACACTGCACCACACTGCGGCTCAGTGGAGAACACACAGGAAGGTGGGACGGACCAAGGTCAGGTCTAAACTGACAGGAGGTATGGTGGGCACACACACACACACACACATATATACACACACAAACACACAGGACAGACGCGGACTCGTACACACATACACACTCCTTCCTTCGAGCCAACACCTCATCTGGGTGATAGCTATTTCAGGAAAGAACACAGCAATAGGACACACATCGCCTCAAGCTCTCCCCTGTCTCTATTCTCCCCATGCCTCCCTTGCTCCCTCCTTCCCTCTGGCCTTCCTCGTCACCACTCCTCCTCCTCCTCCTCCTCCTCTCTCTCAGCCCTATACATCTCACCTGTTCCATCTTGTTTTCAATCTACCTAATTTTCTCCACCCGCCCGATCCCTCCCGTCCCCGACCCCCTCTGCGTCTCTTTTCCTCCCCGCGTGCTTGGCTGTGTTAGACCAGAGTCTTGCTTGGCAGACAAGGTTACGGTTAGTTAAGACTGGGCAGCGGTCGGGCCACGGTCGAACTGCAGGACTTTAAACAGATTTAAACTACACCCAGAGCTCGTGCTGAGATGGATGACAGTAATCATGCAGAGAGGGAGCGAGTGAGGGAGAGAGAGAGAGAGAGAGAGGAGGAGAGAAAATGAATGGAGGCAGGGGAGGAAAGATGAGGCGAGGGGAGAGGAAATAAGGCCTCGCTAGGAGGAGAGACAACTAGGCAGGAAAGCAGGATGATGAGGGGAGAGGATGGACCCTGAGCATGCATGTCAGTGTGTGCATGTCTGGTAGCAACAAATAAACACAAACTGTATAATTAGCCCAGTGTCTTAGCAGGGGATGACACATTGCTATGTATCTCATCAGAACAAAGTCTGTCAGGCTTGCCCTCAAACTATGATTACCAGCCCGGTTCTGTAAGCATGCCAGCTGATGCTGCTACCCAATTTGGCCCATGGACACACCATGACTGATCACATCCATTCTTTAAAGGAAATTCATTTGCATACATAGCTGTGCACCACTGGGCAAATAAACGCACCGGTTTTAAATCCCAGGGCAAAACTCCCAGAGGCTGTCACAATGCCAAACTCAGCCTCCTCACAGCGCCTGCTTTGGACAGGAACATACTACATCACTTAGTACTGTAGCTCTAAAGCCTTGGATATTTACCAAAAGGGGGATGAGAGCCCGTCTTTTAATCTTCTACAATTCAAACATACAAGCTTTTTTAAAACCTATAAAGGCCCCAAAGAGATTCCATGTGTGTGTGCATGTGTGTGTTATTTATATACTCAGGAAGACCAAATGTTGTCACAGGGAAAGAAAGATTAGGAAAAGACTTTCGGATGGTCCTCATTTCTTTACGTGACCAGCTTATGGATAGGACTTGGGTTTAGGGAGAGGCTTAGAATAAGGTTTGGGTAATGGTACACTATGTAAAAATTGCATTGAAGTGAGGACCTTTTAGACTCAACTGACAAAAATTTGGAATTAGCACAATATTTGTTGATTGAGTCTACATGGTTTGCATCACTGATAAACAGAGGCGTCGTGCCCATTCAAACTGAGGGGGCATGTGTCCCCTCAAATTTTGAAAGTGATTTTTTTCCCCAACAATTCAATTGCAATTGCAGCATAGACACGTTATTTTCTCCCGTCCCATCCCCTGTCCATGGGTTACCCTCAAAAGTGGATAAATTTCAAATTCTGGTGAGCATTTTGACTTGAAAACTCACAAGATAACAATACAGCACACACGGATGTGGTGTTGTTTTTTTAGAGGTTGAAACCTTATTTTCGTGTCAAATTGAATGCAGTTTTCCATACAACCCAGCAACATAAAAGCCAAGCCATGCAGAAGGCAGTGGAGTGCGTGTCAGTTAAATGACATGCAGCATTCACAGGGATCTGGTATGATGAGGGAGGCCTTAGGATATTAAACCCCCATGTAGTGTTGAATTTCTCCCAAATAGTCTGGTTAGGTACTTTGTGCAGATATTATGTATTGTATTCTGAGAAATTAACATAAGATATTAATTAATTAAGTATGCCTTTAGATGTGAAAAATGTACTTATTTCACTGTATTTTTGGTAAAAAAAATTTCCCTGTGATTTATGCCTGCGGCACACTTTCAAAACAGGCTCTGCTTAATGGCCATTCAGACAGAAAATTCATTCAGCTTTTTGTAATGAGACAGCCAAGTTATACCAGTAAATATTTACAGTAAAATAAAGCTCTGTTTGTTTTGTTAAGTCCTTACTCCGCTGTCATTTCATTGTGTGTGTGTGTGTGTGTATGTATGCGTGTGTGGCCCCTCAAAAAAAATGGGTGCATGATGCCTCTGCTGATAAATTACGTTCTTATTCCATGTTTTTTGTCAGTTGAATCAACCCTCAGTTTTACCTTAAATGTTACACAAGCAGTGGAGGGTTAGGGAATCAATGTCATTCATAAAGGAAGATCCTCTCAAGTAATACAAAGTGTGCGCACACACACGTGCACATTATGCATCACTGGTCTCAATGGGGGGACTTGAACCCTGTTGAGTCCTCTCCTTCGGGGGAGAGAGACGCCTGAGCTCCCTTCTGGGCTGGAAGTCTGGAGGTCCAACCCTCTGGGGCCCAGCTGAGATGATAGAAAATTGTGTTCACCTGTACCTTCTGCGCCCGCCGCTTGTCTGCTCTCTGGTTCTGGTGATAGATGCGGCTAAAGTTGGACACGATGACAGGGACAGGCAGGGCAATTACCAGCACCCCACTCAGAGAGCAGATTGAGCCAAAGATCTTCCCAGCGATCGTCTTAGGAACCATGTCTCCGTACCTGCAAGGGGGGAGAGGGAGAAAAAGAGAGCAAAAATTTATAGATATGCTCCCTAGTAGCCCTCTAATCAAATCTCTGTATGGCAGTTCAGTTCAGCTCAACCTCTCATTCAGTGGGCAGACTCGAGACCATTCACGCTCGCTCACAGTTATCCTATCAGCCAGGTCAAATGGCGGCACATTCACACCTTGGGTATAGACGATTCATCTTGCTTTTTAGGCCAGTCATGTTCCTGGTGTCCCAGTCCAGGCAAAATCAAGTCTCTTCCACAAAGTCTATCCCACCCCAAGAGAAAGAGGCCCCCACCAAACCTCACCTGTCATTGAATGGTGCAGCACTCCACTGTGTCATTCAGTGACAGCAGATACTATTAACCTTTAGGAAAGGAGAAAGAGGAGGCCTATGGAGACACAGTGAATGCCAGGGACATATCTAAAAAGTCATTTAGTCCCTCCAATCTGAAATATTTGCAAGTCAAAAGCAATCTCGTCTGAAGTTCAGAAGACAGACAACACAATTACACTAACCGTATTAGATCTGTTCTTTCCTAGGATAAAGCCACACTGTCGGAATGAACAGTAAAAAGAAAAAAAAAAAAAAAAAAAAAAAAAAAAAAGAGGAAGATTGAGGAACAGAAATTCAAAAGCTCAAAGACCATGACTCCAGTAGGAAAAGCAACCTTTATTTCTAATGGTGCTCATTTCGTATTCATGAGTAAAAAGTGCAGGTAATTTGTTCTTGTTTTGCTGCTGAACAAGAAGTTCTGCTGGAGTTATTTGAACTGAGGCCAAGACAGACTACAAATAAAGCTGATACAAACAGGCTTCAGGCTTGCGAGCCGATGCGACATTCAACGTTATATACATTAACATCTGAATATAGAAAGATATATATTAATAATCGACAAATACAGTATTTTACAAATAAACCCCTTGTTCTTCATAATGAGCTGAATTAACATGTAATCCACAATAGTAATAATAATGGCTTTTCTTCTAAACCAACCTCAAGATAGCCAGCTTAGGAAATGCACTATACATACAACTATAGCTAATCCCCTTTATTCATCAAATTAATTTCAGCATGCAAAACACTCATCCACCCTCACATTCTGCAGGCAAGTGACTCAATCTGTAGGAATTATGGTATGGCTAGTGATGCAATTGGAAATCACGGTTGCCAATCCTTTTAAGATCCACATCTCTACCATATGGATTTGAAAGCCCATGCTTAAACAGTATTTCGATTTCTATACTCTACAGTGCACATGTGCAAGGCATGGGTATGTGTGCGTACAATGGTTGCTCTTGTGTAAGTAGACAAATAGGATAATGATCCATGGACACAGAGACATCTGTGTACATATCTTTTGCAAATCCTCAGTTTGGTTGGCAATATTGAGCAGCTGAAAGAAGATGCCGATTGAAAGAGCGAAAGATAAGGATAGAGGATCTGAAAGAAATCTATCTTTTCTCACCCCTCCCCCCATTATGACTTGTCAGAAGCAGTAAAAATTGAGAGATATAGTGCCGTCAGCGAGCTGTAGAGTGAATACACCACAGATAGGTGGAACTAAAGAGAGATTAAGCTAACCTCAAGCTCGAATGGATTCACACACACACATGCACAGAAGAAGCCACATGCACACATTCTGTCTTTTAAAGACAGATGGATGGCAATTTATGGCAAGTGTCAAAAAGTACTGTGGCATTGTTTTTCCTGCAGTACACTCAGGCAACGGCAATGCCACACAGCCGTAAAATCTCCCAGTAGTTTTCCCTGTGAATCATTCCACTGATTCAATGATTACCATCCTTTTCATAACTGTAAGCTATTGCCTGACAGGCAGTGGGAAACAGAACATATTTCACACTGATACTAATGGCATGGGATAGAGGAGGATTCTGGCATCCGTCCCCTGACATACCCATAATGTACACTGTAGGCCCCTATAGACTTGTCAGAGAGCAGATCTAGTCAATCAACCTGTTTTTGCTGCTTGGTGCACATGCAAAAACACACTCTCACACGCACGCATGTGCACACAAGTTGACAAGGCATCAAAGCAATGTATTTTAAAGCAAATAGCCCATTGGATACCAGTACTGCCGTGTTGCTTTATGTCCTGTGGAAGTAGGAAGCTTCACGCCAACCTAACAAGTCACTGGCTAAGGATGAATAGTAACGACAACCAACAGCCAGAAAAATCATATCAACACATCTATAGCAATGTATCTGCCTTCAAAATAAAAGTTTTCTAGATATTAAATAA
Source organism: Holocentrus rufus (assembly GCA_900302615.1). NCBI lineage: Eukaryota > Metazoa > Chordata > Actinopteri > Holocentriformes > Holocentridae > Holocentrus > Holocentrus rufus. The sequence continues at coordinate 7,938 of OMLF01018991.1, forward strand.
ATTATTAGATAGCATTCATAAAATTGTGACATGCTATCTGTGGTTTTAGCCGGCAGGACCCGAGGGGCTCCTCCTAAATGAAAAATAATCTGCTTATGAAGCTGCACTCGTGATAGCCGTTTTATAATGTAATGAAGAACTTCCGTCACAGTCTGTTGGAGATAGGAAAACAGAACACACACACACACGCGCGTGCACAAACACACATACACACAAACCCATTTAGTTCATTTAGGGGACGGGGGTGAAAAAGAGATAAAACCTCATACATTAGTCACAGATTTTGGCAAAAACAAACCAAATGTGCTGCCATTTAGGTGGGGGATGGCTCTCACATCAACAAAGCCAGCACTGCCCACACACAGTGAACCGCTGGTCCATGACCATAACGGAGACTATACTTACAGAGAGCATTCATCCTCCTTTCCAAGAACTTAAATGGCCTTTCTACTCAAATTAGGCAATAACAATTCCATCAGCGATACAAAAGCCCTATCACTACAAACATTTCATCTCCTCCCCTCTTCAGAAGATGTTTCCATTAGGAGGAATGAAAAGCTAATCATATTCATCTGCAAGCCTTCTTTAATGGGATCCTATCAGATTGCCTGATAGAGGCCCTTCTCTTCTAATACTACAGTCAATTTGCCGCTCCCATTTAGTCAAGCTGGCCTGTCTCTGATGATAGGATCTCTGAGCCATTACACATGGCACAAAGATGAAGCTGGGCTCACACACATTAAGGAGAGAGAGAATGTGATAATAAGTGGTGTGAGCCTGTGCATGTTTGTGTGTGTGCATGGGATAAGCGACGTGGGATGTCATTTCTTTCCCCTCTCGCCTGGATGAATGTGAGCGGCCGTTCGTTACCCTGCAAGGCCACAGTGAAGGCGAGGACCGAGGTAGAGGTAAAAGCGGCGGAGAGGAGAGAAGATGGATTGGCAGGGAAAGGACAGATACGGGGGGGAGAGATATTTTCCCAGCAAGACACCGGGAGGCTGTATTGCACTCAAGTGGCTTTGCCTCTCTTGCTAATTTTCCCTTCCTCTCTCTCAGGTTCCATAACCCCCTTCCCTCTTTCGCACTCTGTCTCTCCCAGGTCAGATGGGCAGGGCAGGCCCGGGTCAGGGTTGTCACATTCAGTGTCTCCCTGGGTTACATTAATAAAGTCTGGGCAGGATAGATGGGTGAGGAGAGCGACTGAGCGGGCCTGAGTGTTCTTGTGAGGTTGTGTGTGATGGATGGGGTTATCTGAGATGGTCTGAGGGTTGACAGACACACACAGATTTGTGATGATGGCAGGTCAGGTCAGGTCAGGACAGCACAGTGCAGAGCTCATGTCTTAAAATACCCCCTGATAGACACGCAAACAACAGAAATGTGCAGTAAAACTTCGTAGAGAAAGTCAAAACCTTCCACCTGATAAGTGTTACATCATCAAGTGTTCACTGATTAGAATTAAGTTAAATTAATCAAGAACTACATATTGATAGGACTGAATGATTTGTGCCTCTTTTGGTATCTACTGAAGGCACTCAGAAAGAGAAACAAAGCTAAAGTCACAACGTCATTCTTATTTGATACCTTGAGGATAGGAAGGAAAGAGAGAGAGAGAGAGAGAGAGAGAGAGAGAGAGAGAGAGAGAGAGAGATGAAGTGTTAAGAGTTGGGTTTCCATTTACAGACCAAATCCCACATGATTTCTCTGCAATTTTCCTCAGTTCCCTTCAGACAGACCCTAAGTGCTTCTGTTGGGACCACAATCCCTTGCTGCAAGTTGACCCCCTGGAGGACTGAAATCACCTCTTAGAGGAGGAGGGGGAGGGGGGAGGAGGTTGTGTGGGGGGCATGTTGAGGCAGTGCACTGAATGGTTTCTGCATGGGTCAGAAGGTTTGTGTATCTATGTGTGGCCTATATTTTTGGATGTGTGTGTGTGTGTGTGTGTGTGTGTGCCAAGAAATCACAGTGCAAGCCCACCCATAAATCTCAGTTTGAGCAGAGGTGAGAAGGTAGCAGAGTGCACATGGGGAAAATTATAGGCAGCACTTCAACTTCCTTTAATCTAGCCAAGATTGTGAATGCCATGGGGGTTTTGAAATTTCAGAGTGAGAACAGATTGGGAGCAAGGAGGCATAAAAATGTATATATTTTGGGCAGCTTGACTTGAACTTTCTCACTGAATACCTCTAGGGAGGTAAATGAAGAGTTTGGAGAAAGTGTGAAAACGTGCATGTTTGCCTGACAAGAACGCAGGCTGTGTGACTGCATGGCTGGGTTTGTGTGTGTGTGTGTGTGTGTGTGTGTGGGTGGGTGGTGATGCTTGTATGTGTGTGCTTGTATTGAAAGAATTGAGAGGAGTGTGTTAGTGGGAGTCTGTAAGTCTGTCACTCTCTGGGGAAAGTGCTATTCATCATGGTCTCGTGTTGGCAACACTGGTTCACTGAGGAGCCGGGGCCCTTCAGCACCATGGAGAGCTACCATGGCTGCTATCTATGGCACCATGCCTGCAGTGCACACACTCACCCCCTCCACACTATTAAACACCAACATCTGTCTGCAACTGTTGACAACGGTTGATCGTGTTGCTTCTGGTTGATTACAGTGATGTCTAGCAGCCTTTTTTTTTTAAGTAGCTGATTAGGCTGGGTTAAAGGAAAGTTTTCTGCAAAATGTAAAAACAGCTTTGTAGTGTACAGTATCCATCTCATGTGCATGTGCCGCACTCATTTTCTCTGTTGTCTTTGCATTTCTGGTTGCTCCACTTCACAGCAAAGAGAGAAAAAAAATAAGTGGCTTGTGTTTTTTCATTCAGAACTGATGGATTTGGAAGGCTCACGGATCCCTTGCTAGACATTATGCAAAAGTACAAAGACAAAAGCAGCAAGGCAGTGGCATATGTCATGCCTAAAAACATATCAGTGATCGGCAAGTTTTCTGCAGAATAAAGGAGATGGCCATCCCTTGTTTATGCCACAATTTATAGTCCATCGTTAAAGCTAAAACTCAAACAAGGCAGCCATATCAATATTTGTCTTTAGCATAAGCAAATGCTGCCTGACAACTCAAAAGAGCATTTTAGTGATTGTTTTGCTCATTTAAATGCATTTTTCTGACATCATACTGGAGGCCTATCTTTGTAAAAATTCTGATATACCATTGTATTCAATTTATTATTTTACAACGTTTAAGATTATTAAGAATATGGTATGGGTAAAGTCAGCATCTTGGACAAACCCTACTCCACTTTGAGCTCTATTTTGAGTAACACATATGACTACAGTGACCATAAATAATGGTGCAACATAAAAATAGCCATAAGTGGGAGTGGAGTTCCATTTTTATTGGGAATGCTGCTCTAGACCAGTGAAGCTTAGCTGGTTTTGGTTCAGTAGTGTGAAAGATTGTCTCCCCAGGCCTCAGGCCTGAACCATCCATCCATCTATACTCTCCTCTGACATTTCATGGCCAGTCACTCAGATGGAAGCGACTCTGGTGACACATGGCTCTCCAGGGATCGGACAATCATCTACAATCACCTCCACAAATGTCACTGCCATTCCCTGCCACAGGAATGGCAGGAAAAAGGGAGGGAGAGAGACATAGATGGATAGAGACACATGACAGGTAGATAGATGGATAGGTAGAGAGGAGAGAGATAAAGAGAGCACAAGATATAGATAATAACAGAAAACAGGACAGTAAAGACAAAGAGATGAGACACAGGAAGAAGTAGAGATACAGCCAGCGCTGTTTACACTAATGTGGTTAGGGTTAGGGTTAGGGCCTCATGCATGTGGTTAAATACATCTTAAATATGTCTTAATGCAGATTAAGTCAGATACACTAGAGTTATAGTAATCTCAACTCTCCCTCAAGGCAACTCAACACAGACACAATCTCTCTGATAGTGATCTTGATTCGACAGAATTGACTGAGACTTCACTTAGGAGACTGACTCCTAAACAAATGAGCTTATTAGGAAGCAAAATCCAAACTGCGTGGTTGTTCTGAATGCCAAGTCACAGGAAGACATGTTGGGCTGAGCTACTTTCCAAATAAGTAACAGGTGATCCTCTGTAGAGATAAAATACTTGAGGATTAAGAACAAACATAAGCAGTTTTGTAAGTCCTGAGCAAATACTGTGCATCTGGCAATGTGCATCTGGCAATAACAGGACAATAAGTAAAAATGTGCACATTAAAAATCATTATCGTCAATGATTTTGGACTTTCCGGCAGTGAATGATTGCTCAATAGAAGCAATATCGACCATTTACTACAGAAAAATGCAGCCAGGTTGGGTGGTGGTCATGGTGGCCAACAGGGACTTTGGATCCAGATAAATGGGGAATTTTGTAATTAGCAAAGCCAAATTGCCAATTTCACACAACTCCTAACCCAGACTTGCACCGATCAAGTTGTTTAGTTGGCTGTGTCTCGGTGTAAAGAGCCAATCCTAAAGAGAACATAAAACATAATCCATAAATTGATAATTCCCAGTAGCCCATGAGTAACTCTGAATGGTATATTAATTGTTGAATTGACCTTGTGCTGAGCGCTTCTGTGATTGAACCTGAGTGTAATGTATGGTGGAAATGATTTTAACAGCTGAAAGCTATAAAATGATGTGTGAAAATGAGAGGTGAATGTTCCAGGCAGCTGCCTATATGGCCAATCTTATAGCCCCTCAAATAGATTTACTATCATTCACGTCCATATAATACCTCCCTGCTCCGCTTCCTATCATCTGCCTGGAGGAAATAGCTTAGGTAACTTATTGTGTTTCATTGTACAGTAGGTGCATCATCAGAGCTTGGGAGTACAGTCTTAAGTAAAAAAAAAAAAGGTACCTTACATTGCTGTAAGGGCTACCATCGGTGTGTATTCTGTGAATGAAATGTCATTAAAAAAATGTGACACAATTTCAGCTCCAATTCCAGTCTTTCATGCTCCCACATATGAATTCATAGACATTACAAGACCCATGGCCATGTTTGCATTGCTATGTATGCATTGGCTATATGCTGACGATGCAGTATGGTACGAGCTGCTTTTTGCATTCCTTCACCAAAGAAAGCCGGCATGTATGTTATCAGTCGTCGCTGCTGGGGACACTGCTGTATAACACAAATATAGTCATTTCAATTTGCCTGAAAGCAACTGGATGGTTCCAGAATCTGCTGTGATGTCGTCAACATCCATTCTGAGCCTCGCAATAATTGCTACCACTCCAATATTTTAGCTGGATTGCTTAGTTACAACCGAACAGTTAATCTGCCAAAAATCATTTCAGATGCGCACCACATTGTAATATTCAGCTGTTACTTTTTCATCCCGGCACACAAGCAACTTCAAACTGCAAAAGCCCATTGCGAAATCCAATTTCTTGGCCACGCAGGGTGCACCGTGAAACTGACATATAGGTTATTTCCTCATTTACATTCGTCAAGGGGGTAGTGGGGGACACACAGATAAGTTGATAAAGTGAAGGGCATTACTCTCATACTGCAGTGCACATAGAGGAAAGGTCATTATCATCATTCACTTCACAGCCAATCCCAGAGTGAATCACAGTGAGGGATGTCCATATCTCTATAACACATATACCATATGCTGGCAGTATATGGCTTGGAATGGAAGAATATGCCACCCTGCAGAGCTGAACCCCAATATTTACATTCCACCGCTTTGTGTTTTGGATCTTGGTAATTTGTCAGTGTTTGTGTCTGACTGTTCAAATTCATATAATATAATCTAGCAACAGCAGGAATACCAGCCTATCAAGAAGTCTAGATTACGTTCATTACTTCTGTGTAAATTTTAGGTCCTCTTAGACGTAGCTGCAGAAAAGTCTTTCCAATAAGCAGTGTGAGTACACTAACTTGTCAGGAAGTCAGTGAATAATAGCAGAGGATCCTGTTTCCCTGTTAAAAGGCTTGTTCATTTGTGTGTGTGGGGGTATGTGTGTGTGTGGTTGTGCGTAAGTGTGTGTGTGTGTGCATGTGTGCGTAATTAGCGGTTACCACACTGCTATCAGCAGAATGCTTCACCGCAACCACTTCCAAGAGCATCCAGGAAGTGCAAACACAATTACCAGAAGAAGAGAAAGAGCATAACAACATTTAAATATGAATTAGATCTGAGATATGATGAGTCCCCCAAGCTCGCGCTGCAGACTGCCTGCATGGCGACTAATTCACAGAAAACTCTCACCCCCATTAGCACATTTGTACAGTGTGTGTCTACATGTAAGAGAGTATCTGTCTCTGCCTGTGCGGCTGCATGCACATCCCTGATTATATGCACATCTCTGCAAGTGCTGAACACCTCGCAAGCCTCTGAGGACTGATACAAGAGGATGTATGGATAAAACCAGTAAT
>OMLF01019003.1:1442-15033 GCA_900302615.1 Holocentrus rufus
GGTGGACTACTTTGTGGTGGCGGGCCTGGATCCCGCAGGGCCCTGGAGGCCCCTGGACGAGGACGGCAAGACCTCGTCCTGCTCGAGCTCCTCGTGCTCGCCGGGCCGGGCGGTGGAGCCGGTGACGGACCTGGCGGTGATCGCGCGCGGCCTCGGGGAGGAAGTGCCCGAGGGCTTCACCTGCATCGAGAGGACGCCCGGCGGGCACCCGGCCGAGCTGAGCGCCGGACTCATCAACAACCCGCACCTGTATCTGTGCTACCGCCGAGGACGCGACAAGCCGCCCATCCTGGACCTGGGGTGAGACACACACACACACACACACACACACAAAGAGAGTAAGTTATTGCTTCTTTTCTTTGCCCTTTGTCAGATTTTTGGGGTGGTTGGTGTTTTTTGGGGTTTAAGCGAACAAATTATTTGTAGCACTGAGATTAGTTTTGACTTCTTTCCCAGAAGCCTCTCTGTTTCTTGCCAGTTTGTGCTCACGCTTCATCATATGGGTCAGTTTAGTTTTTAGTTTCTTGTCAAAACTGAAAACAGAGTGAGTCACCGCTGAGAGGCTCCACAAAACACCTACGGTGGCCTATAGGGGACAACAACCACATTCACACATGAGCATTTGACAATTCAACAAAGAAAATGTGAACAGGGTGAAATACAGGAAGGGAACTGCTGTAGTTTTTGTTTTTTTGCTTCCTTCATCTGATTTGTATTTGTTTTGGTCTTTTGGGGGTCGGTTTGATTAAACTATGAAATAAAACATTTGCTTTGCATATTTGGCAAACAAACACTCAGTTTGTAGCAGTGAGATCAGTTTAAACCTCTGCTGGAAACTGGCAGCAGCCGGTCCATTTATTTGAGTTTCCACCATATTTGTTTATTTGATTCTGGTTGTGTCGGTCGGTGTTTTCCTCTGCTGCTTCAGGCTCAGAACTCGCTTCTTTTCTGATCAAAACCTGAACACAGTGCAGAGAATCGCCCGCTCAGAGGCTCCACACGTCGCCTACGGTGGCCCACAGGGGACAGAGGTCACATTCATGCCTGAATATTTGATAACTGAACTGAAAATGTCACCTGGGTGAAATGCAGGAAGGAGGAACTGTTAATCGCTGGAGGCGTTTTTTATCTCCTCAGATTTAATTTTACAGCTTTTGGTGAACTTTTGAGGACATTTTAACCCAAGTCATATTAATTACTCTCTCTCACTCACACACACACACACATACACACGCGCACACACACATGCATACACACACAGCAGAGGCAGCTCTGCATGTACTATATTAACTTGGATTAAAAAAGTCCCACTGCTTTTGGTTTCCTGCTGGATGTTGTAATTGTGATATGTAACAGGATACACACACACACACACACACACACAGTGTTTTCTTCAGTTCTACAGCTGTTGAAAAGATATTAAAATGCCAATGGCCAGGATTTGTTCAGTTTTTATTATTTCCCAAAATATGGTGATTATAAAATTAATAACATGATTGTTAGTCTTTTATCATTTTCAGAATAAATTTAATTTACTGCACTCGAATCTTGATTTAATGTTTTCAACTTGAGCAAAGGAGTTATAAATAAAATAAAATGTTTTAAATATTGCCGATTCTCCAGTATAATAAAATGGTGATTATGCATCATTGATATAATAATGAATTACCAAACTGATATGAGCTGCAGCCTCTATTTGCTTTATGAGAGCAAATTATTTCACTAATGTGATTTCAGCTGTGATTTCACTCATCATTATAATCCCATCAGTCCATCAGCAGCTCGCAGACTGTAAAGACAGAAAGTCTTAACACATACAGTTTGTACACCAGAACACAGTATGTCAGCTGATCAGAGATATTTCATTATTTTGTTTTATTGATTAAAAGAAGTTATATTCAGAGGAGAAATAAATTGAATTACAAGATTTAAGTCATAAATTTGCAAGAACAAAAACTAAAATCTGAGATTAAAACTCAATTCTGAGATTAAAATTAAAACATAATACATGAAAAGAAAGAATTGAGATTAAAGGTGTATTGTGCAAAATTGCATCGGGTCAATTGAAGTGAGGACTATTTAGACTCAACTGACCAAAACCATGGAATAAGCGCGAGATTTCTCCGTTAGTCAATCTGACACTAAGAACCCTGCAGACTCAAATGTCAAATTACCTGCTCACTCCACAGGCTTTTGTCAGTTGAGTCTACAGGGTCCTCACTTCAGTTCACCCCCTGCAGTTGTGTGAAGTGCACCTTTAATATCCAGTGTGCAGTCGTCTCTTCCAGTTGTTCCTGCAGTGGATGAGCTTATTAAAATGAAATGTGCTGTGGGATCAGATGGAGCTGTGAGAACATGTGGAGACATGCAGCTGTTTTTAAAGAGAAACACACGACACCTGACACACTCCTGAGTGTGTTTACTACATTTACACCTCGTCATCACACCGAAAATACACCATGTGCAGCGACCGCAGTCGGTGCTGACGTGGTCAAACCAGGACAAGAACCAGATTAAAAACGAGACGCAGAGCTGAGACTTTGAGTTGGTGTCAGTTTGTTTTTTGAGTCTTTGATGCAGTGAAGTTCAGTTTGTGTAGATTAAAACAGGCTGTTCACTGACTGTCGGAATAATCACTTAATCACTTTCCTGTTAAAGTCACCATGAAACAGCATTTCAAGAGCCTCACGCCTCCTTAATGTGATGTATTTCCAGGTTCTTGGGGGCGGGGCTTAACTCAAAGACGTAACTTTCAAAAATGTAAACCAATGGGAGGTCAGTTTGGGAGCGAAAGGCAGTTTTATTTGATGAGAGTGAAAAATACAACGTTTTTAATTAGTGGAAATTTTTGGTCACGTCTGCTACAGCGTTCCCGCCGGTCATGGAATTCCTGAAAAGTCATGGAATTCCTGAAAGTCTGTTCCAGTCAGGGAAGGTCAGGGGATTTAATAAAATCCGTGTTTCCTGTTTGATTTGACGGCGTGTTTTAAATGATGCTGTTTAATTTTCGAGCTGCTTCTCTCGGCGTCGTTCCCGGACAGAAAGTAGGTCCAGTGTTTTCAGGTCATGTGATGCATAATAAAGCTTCATCTTATATAATCCACAGGATTATGTGATGCTGTCAGGACATGACAGTGTTGAGGGCGATCGTTACCGTCACACAGCGGCTTTGTTGTTGTTCTCAGGTTGAATCATTTAATTCCTGTGGATTATATTCTGCAGGATGACACCGTGGTTAATAAGTGCAGTTCTGCCTTCATTAGAAACCTGATTACAGTCCATGGGTTCATTTTTGTGCTCAGAGGCACGTTGGCAGGACAGCAGCAGCTTCCTGTTCCTGTCTCTGATGTCACAACACCTCTGGAAGTCAAACTCAAAATCGGATTTTCTTCCATTTTTGTATCTAACGATTTCGTGCAGTCGGTCCATCAGGTCAACTTTTGAGAGTTTGTTACAGAAAGTCGCATATCGTTTCCCCTCTCATAGAAACTGACTGACACACACATGAAGTCGAGTGCCCCTCACATGTTTCCTGTTCAGACTGGATTTGTTTCTCAGATCAGATCGTGACAGAATGTCCACACTTTATTTACAAGTGATCAAACCTGATTTGTGTGTCCTGTCTGCGTGGGTTGCTACGGTAACCAGACAGGCGTGAGTAAGGCCGTGTCCGCACTAATCTGGAGAAATCTGAAAGCACATCTGGATTTCTCCGTTTTGCCCTTCAGTCCACACTAAAACACTAAAACGGCGTTTTCACCCACTGAAAACGGAGCTTTTCAAAAACGCTCTGCCAGGCGGATCAAACTGAAACCGCCGGGGGCGGCGTTGTCGTGTGGACAGTGAAAACAGTGACAACAGAGAATTTAGTGACGCTTATCATACACGGACCTCGCACTGAAACAGGTGTGTGTGTGTGTGTGTGTGTGTGCATGTGTGTGTGTCAGCAGGGACTAGAGGATACAGCAGAAACCACTTCAATGATCATTGCAACCATCACGGCTTTTTGTTGTGATCAAGGTGAAATTGTGGTGATCGGAATTAAATGACGGTGCCACAGTTCAATACACTGAAACCCGACCCGGTCCGACTCCTGTGTTGATATTTTAAAGCTCTGACTTGATTCAAGAAAATTCTGGAAACACGTTGATTAGCATTGGGGAAACAAGTGGGATTATCTCATCCCACTGGCAGATTATTGACCTTGTTGGAGGAAAAACAAGATCTGAACCCTGAAGAGACTGGAGGACTGGTTTTGCTTTTATTGCAGTAAAGCTGCAGCCTGCTGGATCGATATTAAGCAGATTGAGGCGAAGCGTGATGTGATTCTGCCGCTCGTCACCGATAAGATCAGAAGCTCTGGGGAAACATTTTTAAATCAACATGTTCCTCCAGTCAAAGTGTGTCAGTGTTGTCAGTCAAATGTATCTGAGTGTGAAAAGTCAAAGTAGTCCTAGTGAAGAATGGTTCCTTTCAGAGTGTTAAATTATTGATGCATTAACCTGTAAGAAGTATTTGAATGTTGTAGCTCTAACTGCTCCATATACTGTTGGCTAGTTTACACTCTAACAATGCATCACATTTGATGTTTTGCATGGAAAAGCTTCTTCTGCAAAGGAACTAGGAACTCCAGCCGTCAGATAAATGTAGTGCAGGAAAAAGGACAAGATTTCCCTCTGAAATGTAGAGCAGGAAAAGGAGGAAGGAGAAACTGGATGGAGACACTCAGGTGAAGAGACAGAAGATCAGAACTGGACTGAAATATTTTTTTTCTGTCTGAGTTGCTGCACATTTTTGCTCATCAAATTCCAACATTTGTCAGTTTCTAATTATGTATTTTTATGTGAATTGTGATGTGCAGAGATGTTATTGGAGGGGGTGATAATGAGATTTTTTGTTTTTTAGCTGACTTGGCAGCTGTGTGTCTTGTTTTGGTTTGTTGAACCGATTCAGTCAGGAAACGTGTTGCTTTAGTCCCGCGAGTTCAAGTTCAAGTGTGTTAAAAGAGTTCAAATGAAAGTTTTATGACTCCTGTGGGGCAGCAGGGCGGCTGCAGCAGCAACGAGCAGGAGGTCAGAGAGAGAGAAGTCTGCAGACCAAGAATAACAAAAACTGCTCTGTATAAACAAGAACAGAGAAAATTTGATGCACATTATACACAGCTAAACAATTAAACAGAAATAAATAAAAGAAACAAGAATGAAGCATTATTAAAACTTAAAAACTGATGACTGAAATACTGATGCAAGGAATTAATACAGAATATGTGCAGTTCTAAAAATGAGCAGTGTGAAATAGATGTAAACATCCAAAAGAATATTAATATAAGCGCAAATAATAAAATGAGAAAGGCAGGAGAATATAAAGGAAGCAGGTGAGAATTTAACAGAATGTTCCTTTAGCACTAAAGCGTCAATCCACAAGACTTCCTAATTTTTTTGAAAATTCGGTCTCCATCTTTGTTCTGTTTCTGATCACCTGTCAATCAAACAGTGTGGGCGGGGCTTGGATCTCCTGTTGACGGAGTTTCTCTTTTCTTTGTGGCTGTTGCTGCTCATCCTGACCACCCAGCTCTTCTTCTTCTGTTTATTCCAAACAAAGCACATCACTTCCTGTGCAGCAGGAAAGAGCGTCCCGACAGTGAGTGTTTAGAACAGAGAGAGGAGACGATTCAGGACCTGGATGTAGACCGGATCACTGCAGTGTCGTAGATACACACAGTCAGTAACGCCCCTCTCTGCTCTGCCCTCAGGGTTCTGTATGAGGGGAAGGAGCTGCTGAAGCAGGGCTGGTACGTCATCGAGACGACGCCGTACAGCCGCTCGGCCAGCCTGAGCGCGGGCGGCGGCCCGGCGGCTCACCGGGTGTTCCTGACGTACCGGCGGGCGCTGGACTCGCAGGGCCTGCACACGCTGGGCGTCACCGACATCGTCCTGCTGCTGCCCAGCAAGGGAGAGACGGCGCCGCACACCTTCAGCCGCGTGGACAAGAACCTCAACACCGGCATGGTGAGGACGCAGGGGGCGGGGCTTATACAACTGCATCGAATGCTTATTTTCATTTTCAATTTCCTGATTTTTTTTTTTTGATTGATTAATCATTTAGTGTTCAAAGTGAAAAAATGAAGCCAAAGTCTTGAGTGAAGTCTAATCCTTTTTCTTTTTATATTTGCATTAGAAATTAAATCTTTTATGTGTTTTTGTTTTATTGTAACATGTTGGTTGTTTTTCTCTTTTCATCTTCATATTTCCCTCTGATTTTGTTGTTGCTTTTCGCCTTCTTTCTTAAACATTTTGCATCACCTAGAATTTCCTTCTCTTCATTTCTCTGCACAGCTCTTTTTGTTTTTCCTCTCCTCCATGATCTGTTTTCTCTCTTTCTCTTTCCGTCTCTCTTGAGCTTCTTATCACTTTCCCTTCTGTCTCTCGCTCTTTCAGCTTCTCTCTCTCTCTCTGTCACACTCTGCTCTCCCCACACTGTCACGCTCACTTTGCTTTTCTTTACATGATAATATTGTGTGTGTGTGTGTGTGTGTGTGTGTGTGTGTGTGTGTATTTGCCTCCACCTGCCTCTCTCTCTCTTTTCATTTTTAAATCCTCGCTCGCTCGGCTCTGCTGTCAGAAGATGCAAATGCTGCGGCGGCTTTTCAGGACTTTTTCTCCTCTCTTCTCTTCCCACATGTTTTCAAACTGTATGCAAAACTGTTCTGAGGTCGAACACCAAGGACGCTCATATATGCAAATTTAATTTTAAAAAGACGACAAACTGTTGTAATTTGAATAACGAGGTCTGCAGCCAACAGTGAAGGTGAGACAGACACATGAGGCTGATATCAGCTTTTTACTACAATGAGATGAACATGATGCAGCTTGATTGATCAGATGGAACTGATCAATACCACACTGGGTAACCTGACATTTTGATCAGATTATACACTAATATGTATGTATTATCATTATGTCCGCCAGGAGATCACATATTTGGCCTGATGTGTGTGTGTGTGTGTCTGTCCGTGGCTAATCTCACACACTTCTGGGCCGATCAGCCTAAAATCTTCTGTGCTCGGTTCTGACTGTAGGATGAAGAACCTCTTGTGGTCGCAGTGATTCCAAAACTTTTTTAAAACGTTTGTTCTCACTCCTTCCGCTCCCTCACTCCATTCATTGTCTAGCTCGCTCGACCAGGTTTTTATCAGTTGCTGTTTTTCTTTTAGTTCTGTGAAGGTCTTAATTAGATTTCTGAGACTTTTCTGTGGGAACAAACTGAAAATTGTCGTGTTAAAACAATCAGTCAAATGATGATAATGTTGATAAAGATGCTCAGACTGTCTTCCTTTTCTCTGTTCATATCGTTATAAAATTAATACTTTGTTTTTTTTGGCTGCTGCTCAGACTAAGGAAGCAGTTTGATGACATCACTTTGGACTCTGATCACTTCCATCAGACTTTGGCTTCAGTTTGATCTCTTTAGACGCTGAAGGAAACATCAGTTTATCAAAAAACAAATTCGTAGCTCAGTGAAAATAATCCTTGGTTACATTTTTTGACACGAGGATGTTCAGAGCAGAGAGTTGTTGTTTGTTCATGTTGTTGTTGTTGTTGTTGTTGTTTTGCCTCAGTGGGGTCCAGCTCTGTATCTGTGCTACAAGCGAGCCGTGGCCAAAGCCAACGCGCTGGTGTTCGAGGCCGGTGAGTTTACGTCACCCCGCACTTCCTGTTACATCACAGCCCTGTGATCTGTTCCTTCTCTTTCACTTCTGATCAGATCAATTTGATTGGTCCATCATTTTATATATACATAAATATTTTTTGTGATAATATACCAAATTATGATTTGAGGATTACAGGATTCCTGCAGATCCTCAAAAAGTTTTAAAATGCATTAAATTCATTGATCTAAAAATAAGGCCTTAATTGGTATTAAAATGTCTTAAATCAGTCTTTCAGAAGTCTTAGAAAGTAAGATTTTAGGAAGTTATTTTTATGACATTGCATTGTAAAATTTTGGAATACAAATGGTGCAAATGCTAATGTATCGCGTGTGTGTGTGTGTGTGTGTGTGTGTGTGTGTGTGTGTGTGCAGACCTCATCAGCAGGTACCCGGAGCAGGACCTGGAGTCGTTCCCTCTGCCGGAGTCGGTGCCGGTCTTCTGTCTCCCGATGGGTGTCACTGTGGAGAGCTGGCCTCTCAACACCAAGTACCAACTCCCCGTCTTCTCCACCTTCGTCCTCACCTCCGCCACGGGGGACAAGGTCACACACACACACACACACACACACACACATACACACACACGTTTTTTTATGCTCTTTTTTATGCTCTTTTTATTTTGGGGAATGTAAAAATGAGAAAAAGCTAACAATTAAAATGCAGAAAAAATACAAAAAGTGCAAGAAACAAAAGGAAAAAAAGTGAACAGCAACACATAAATGAAGCTGAAGTGAAAGTGAAGAGAACATCGAGTTCTTAAGGGAATAAAAACACCAAAAGCATTTTTTTCCAGCATTTTTGTTCTCTGACGTCACTCGAACTGAAATGAACCAAAATGAGACCTGAATTTGCAGCTTGTTGGACGTTTTCACAAGTCGGAGCTCTTTCTGACGAGTTTTTGAGTAGAAATGGAACGCAGCATTGTACGATTTGTCACGACCTCCTCCGCCTCGCCGCCGCCTCACCACCGCCTCGCCCCCCTCTCCCTCCCTGCAGGTCTACGGCGCCGCCATCCAGTTCTACGAGTCGTTCCCGCGGGAGCGCCTGTCGGAGCGGCAGAGCGTGCGGCTCGGCCTGCTCAGCGTGGTCGACCGGCGGCCCATCACCAGCCGCAGCCTGCAGGTCAAGAAGAGCGTGTGCGTGCTCTCCCAGTGGCCCTTCTTCACCGTCTTCCAGAAGTTCCTCACCTTCGTCTACAGATACTCCATCTCCGGCCCGCACGTCCTGCCGCTGGAGAAGTCAGTCTCCTTTTTTAATCATATTTATTGAAGACTTGATCAAAAATACACTGATTGCCTTTATGAAGTTATTTACTATTTGATTCTGATGAGACATTTTGATGCTGATGGTGAAATCCTCTTTGACCTCAGAGGAGACTTTTATTGTGGTAAATGACGATCTGAATGTTGGTTTTCTATTTTGATCAAACAGGAAGATTTACTTTTGAAAAGTGTTGATTAAATTTTAATGTCAGAAAGTAGCAGCTTTAGGCCAAAGTAAACCCTGGTTATTCATTTGTTTGGTGGGATGGTTGATCAGTTGATTGATTGATTGATTGATTGATTGATTGATGTTCCCTGTCTCTCTCTCTCTGCAGACACATCTCCAGCTTCATGCACAACGTCCCGTTCCCCTCGCCGCAGCGGCCCCGCATCCTCGTCCAGGTACAGACCCACGCTCCGGCCGACACGCTATAATAGTAATGACAACAAAGCTTATTTGTACAGGAGGTTTAGTTTTGCTTTGACAGTCAAAGAGAAACCAACTTCACGGATCAGACCAGAGGCTGAAAACTGTTTACCAGTGAAAAGATAAAAGTCGTCACATCAAAGCGAGTCAGTAACAGAGTTTAATGTGTTGGTCCAAGTGCAGCGCTGGAGCGGATCATCCTGTCCTGAGCCGTGCACTTCCTCCCTCAACAGGAAACAGGCGACAGGCTGAACAGGGTAACAGCAGCCAATCAGAATCAGTCCTTCACTCGATCCTGTCCAATCATGTTGCAGATTCCTGGTCTGCTGTTGAATAGAGAGCAGAGACGATCAGCCGTTCAGATGTTCTGATTCTGAGCTGCATGAATGAAATGATCACAGCGTGTGTGTGTGTGTGTGTGTGTGTGTGTCAGGCTCGGGTTTACTATCTTTTCCTGTCAATAAATTCCAAAAAAGAAAATGATTAGTTCTTTTTTTTTTTATTTTCATGACGACATTAATCATAAATAAATCTGTTTACTTCCTTTGATCTAAAGGTGAAGGGAACCCAGACCTTGTGTGTGTGTGTGTGTGTGTGTGTGTGTGTGTGTGTGTGTGTGTGTGACTCTGACTCTCTGTGTGTCTTGCAGCTCTCTCCGTATGACAACCTGCTGCTCTGCCAGCCGGTCTCCTCTCCGCTGCCTCTCAGGTCAGTACTGAGCAGAACGGGCGGTTTTAACGAGTTATACAACTTAACGAGTTACATAATGTTATTATTTATCTGAGCAGCACAACAGGGTCATGAGTCACTGTTTTAAATGGAATGATATGACTACACGATTAGCTTTTGGAAAAGATTCTGTTAACGAGACACAATCGATTTTAGTGATGACTTCAGTGGTGGTCAATATTAAATTGTTAATATTTAATATTTAATTTAATATTTAATTTAATTATTCTTATTGTTTTAATAAGAAGGACGCAAAATAATCCACATTAAGAAGCCTGAATCCTGATTGTGTTTTTTGTTTGTTTTGTTTTTTTGTTTTTGCTTTGATTTTTTTGTGGACTTAAACCAATAGTGAAAGTAAAGTAATATATTGAGTCACTGTGTACAGAAATACCATATTGGCCTGAATATAAGACGACCTCCTCCTTTGAAACACTTTTTTTTTCTTCACTTTTTTGAAGACAACACATTTGAAAAAACAAGGTAGCCAGATAAGTTTTTTTATTCCAAATGTATTTTCATTTTAACATAAAAATGTTAACATAAAAGAGGATCTCAGTTTAATAATTCATTGAACAAAGCAGGCTGTCGCAGCCTTAAGATCTCTCTGTCTTTGTTGTCACTGACAGGTCGACTCGCTCCGCAGGTCAACAAGCACAGGTTGTTTTATGAGCACCATCTGCTGTTGTGGATGTGTACTGCAGCTGTCTAGTCCTCAAATATAAAACCACCCCAGTTTTTTTTTTTATTTCCAGAAAAAAAATATTGTCCTATATTAAGGCCATTACGGTAATAATGTGACATAATCACACAACTTTTAATGGGTAACAATGTAGAGTTTGGATGTACGGCCCCGTCCCCAGCATGCATCAGTGCAGATGTGACAGGTGTGTGTGACTTCCTGTCCCCCCCCCCTCCCAGCGGTGCGAGCTTCCTGAAGCTGCTGCAGAACCTCGGGCCGGAGAACGCCTGCACGCTTCTGCTGGCCGTCCTGACCGAGCACAAGCTGCTGCTGCACTCGCTGCGGCCCGACGTGCTCACCTCCGTCAGCGAGGCGCTCGTCTCTGTGAGCAGCACACACACACACACACACACACACACACACACACACACACACACCACTTCCATTAAACTTTGGATTTAATTTTTCTACTTCAGACACTGCAGCATTGATTGATCTGTCGCTCTTCTCTGTGTGTAGATGAGCTTCCCCCTGCGTTGGCACTGCCCCTACATCCCTCTGTGCCCGCTGCAGATGGCCGACGTGCTGCTCGCCCCGATGCCGTTCATCGTCGGCGTTCACTCGAGCTACTTCGACCTGCACGACCCGCCGGCCGACGTCGTGTGTGTCGACCTCGACACCAACACCATCTTCCAGTGAGTCAGACACACACACACAGCAGCGGTGTGTTACGGATATTCATTATGACTCATTTACACCAACAGAACAAGCAGATGTTTTTTTTTTCTGTAAATGAAACGGTGGAGGACAAAAGCAGAGATACAGTGGCAGCAGATTAGCATAACTTTGACAGCTGTCAATCAAGAGAGCTCTCACCGGAGTGATTTCTCCCTCTCTCTCGTGTCTCAGGTCGGAGGACAAGAAGCAGTTGTCATGGCGATCGTTACCCAGGAAGCACGCCAAGACTCTGTTCAATTCACTCACCAGCCTGCACAAGACCCTGGAGAAGAGTGAGTGACAGCTCCCACCTGCCAATCAAATCCCACCGTTTCGTATGATGACATCACTGTCTTATCATAGACGTGCCTGTTTGTAATAATAATAGTAACACTGACATTAAACTTTATTTATAGAGCACTTTTCAAAAGGAAGGCACAATGTGCTTCACAAAACAGCAACAAATGAAAACAACAAAAACTACCAAATAAAAAAACTGCAGAGGTAAAGTAAACTAAAGTAACAAATAAGTAATACTGAATGAAAAGCCAGTTTCTGTTTTATGAGAGAGATGGAAACTAAAAGCTGGTCTGATCTCAGGCAGCTCGATGTGGCTCCGATTCAGATTCTTCTCTTCCAAAAGAAGCAGAACAGAGAAACAGCATTAAAAGAAATGGACGGGAACTGAAGCCTTTGATTGACTAAATCAATCACTTTAGACAATATATTATGTTTAATATACATATATGGTTGGACTACAACTCTGTGTACCTCATGTACTTGCAAAACCTCTACTGATGAAAAAAAAAAGTAGCTTTTTCTTAAAAGTCTGACAGACTTTATCTGAGAGGCTCCCCTGTATTAAATCGCTCATTCTGCCTGCTGGACTTTATCAAGGACAAGCAGTTATATTTTCTCATCTGTAGTTATATAAAAAATATTTTCTCTGTGATTTTACCTTCCTTCTGTTTCTCTCCACCATTACACTCCTTTCTTTTTGTCTTCTCTCTTCTCTCATCCTCTGACCACATTGGACTTCAGTCGGCCTTCACTGTACATTTCTGCAGGATTTTATGTTCTACTGCTGTTTTAATGCTGCATTAATGCTGTGTTTAATTATTAATGCTGCAATTCATATTTTCAGACTCTTCAATATATACATTTACGTTTAGTTTCCTAGTGCTTTAATGATACCGTGTATTATGAATCAGTCAATCATAAATACGCAGACTTCCACACACACCTTTTCTCTAGCTAAATCATACTTCATGTGTTCTGAAGTCGCTGAATAAAGCAGATTAGATGAAACCCTTTCCTGCGTTTGTTGTTGTTCCCTCTTCCCTGCAGTCTGCACTCCTGGCCAGGAGGAGGCGACGTTGGAGTTCCTGCTGACCGACTATGATCAGATCTACGGGCGCCAGAAGCAGCTGGAGCTGGAGATCCAGGAGGCGTTCCTGCGCTTCATGAGCTGCCTGCTGCGCGGCTACCGCAGCTTCCTGCTGCCCATCACGCAGGCGCCGTCCGACACCACCACCGACTGCAGCTCGCTCTTCAACCTGCAGGGTGCGTGAGCCAGAGTCAAATGAGCTTATTTTGTTATTCAACAAATGCAGCTGGCGGATTTCAGAATCAGCAGCTGCTCTCACTATTTTCTTTCTTAAAGTAAGATCAAAGATTTGTTGTGAATGTAATCGCGCAGTTTTTATCATCTTTTTTAGTGAAGTCAAAGTTGGTAATCGAGTACAAAAGTGTACATTATTTATGTCTGCTTGATACAGATGGGACAAAATATCACATCATATTTTTCATTTTAAAAGTATGACAATTGTATTAGAAATAGGGTTTTTTTTAAAAACTGAAGTAATTCACTTAATAAAATCTGCTGCTGTCTCATAATCTTTAATGTCACAGTTTTACTAGCCTTAATCCTTCTACCAGTTTTACAACCTGAATTTGGCGGGTCATATTTAGCAACTTAAAGCCGAGGTGTCCACTCACTCCTGCTCCTCGCCTCCTGCAGGCTTCCTGAAGTCTCGGGAACGAACCCACCAGAAGTTCTACACC
>OMLF01019006.1:3262-13777 GCA_900302615.1 Holocentrus rufus
ATGCAACAAAACAGACATAAAGCACAGAAACACTTTTTAAGAAGCTGTCACTCTTCGCCTGTGGCTTTTAGCGCTGTGTGTGTGTGTGTGTGTGTGTGTGTGTGTGTGTGTGTGTGTGTGTGTGTGTCGCGCGTGAGAAGTTTTAATTATTTTTTCTTACTAACTCTCCTTCAATGTGTTTAGCCTTGCGTGCAGGTCCAACTTGTGTGAGGGATAAAGGACAGGTTGTTTTTCATTAAACTGCTTAATTGTTGCCGCGCCGGGCACGCCGCGCGGAAAAGTAAATAATATCGAGTAGAATAAAATAAAATAAAACAAAACAGAATGAAATAAATTCAGATAAAACGGGATAAAATAAAATAAAATTGTAAAAATGACATGCCTGAAAATTATCAGTTATAATGGAAAACTTTCACGCACGTTATCGGATTAACTGAATTATGAATCGACATGATCAGAAAGTAAATCTAACCTGCGCTGTGGGCTGATACTCCTACAGTATGACTGTGCACCATTAACCTGCAGAAATTCTTCTTATTTTTTTCTCCTTGTTGTTTTAAAACTGTCTGAAGCAGTTATGGGGGAAAGGCCGCATTAACGTTATCAGGAAATATGACAGAGAGCGGAATAAAAATCGAAAGATAAACGCCTGCACATTCTCGGGCCCGGTTGGGAACATGGCGTTGTTATGAATGCACTCACTGGTTCCGCGGAAATAAATGATGGAAATATCGTGGGCCACTGTGACAATAACAGAGCAATAAATATGGCAATAATATATAGCCACTAATGCCATCATCCTCCAGCCAGGGCGCGCGCACTGCAAAAAAGGCCATCTTATAGTCTCATATTTATTCTAAAACTCCTATTTTTAACCAGTGAATGAGTCTGCCAGTGGCTTGAGATAACTGGCAGTTTTATTTCTGCTTGTTTAAGCAAAATCAGACCTATAGTGACTTGTGCAGATGGGTATTTTTTGCACTGAGGGAGACCTATAAAGAAGGCCTGTATGGGCCAACTGCAGCCAAGCCAGTGCAGTGACTTTTTTTTTTTTGAATCACTGCACACCAGACAAAAACATCTGAAGACATCTAGAGAGAGAGAGACAGAGAGAGAGAGAGAAAGGGGGAGATCCTCCAAAAAAAATGCGCTTACTGTTGGTAGTCGTGTTTGCAGTAAAGTTTCCTTTCTCTGAAGTAACAGCTGGTGGTGAGAGGCTGTTGACACACGGTGCACTGCAAACACTCTTCATGCCATGAGGAATCGTTGACTCTCATCAAGAAGCGGTCGGAAATGGGACGCTGGCATCCTTCACACACGGATGGATGATGACATTCAGTCCCTGAAATGGCATTGGGATTGCACAGGGCCGTCAGAAAACAGAGACAAAGGCCTAAATCGCAAGTCAGCATGCTCGGGGAGAACTCACCAAAACGCACGGGCCTATACACTGACTTAGCATATAGCAAATTATTTAGGATCAGTGTTAAAGTTATTCGACTAAATCAAGAAAGCAGCTCAGTCAGTGAACATTATATTTGCTATCGAATAAGGCCTGCACTATATAGGCTACAGCTTGCATCACTCATCCAGCCATTTGATATCAGGGTCATTGCAAATGGACGGAGGATGCGTAGGCTCGGGCAATTTCCGGGGAATAAACCTACATTTCTTAATATTGGATCCCCTTGTTGTTTTTGTTTGCCACGCATAAAATTTCACTTTTCCTCAGTTTAGCATGCCGGTTGCCAGGAAGATCGGAGGCTAGAAACGTGTCACGGAAAGAGAAAGGGGCAGCGAGCATGCACGCACAGTAATGGCATCCAGACAGGAATAACAGCCTGGTGTTTTACCTCTGATTGGAGTTCAATGTGATTCACCGGGGCTTGGTTGCAGAGCAAAACTTACCCAGCATGACTCCGAGGGTGGCTTGTCCTGATCGCAGGGGATGATCTTCAATTTTTATGCCGTCCAACATGATGCACGCCTTGGACTGTGTTCCCGTGGAGAGACGCTCCAGCGACACCAGACCTGTTGCAATATCCATAAGAATACGGTCAGACTTCACTACTAAATCCTATGTGGCCACAGTACCGTGTGGAAGTAGATCACTGGTGAGCACAAAACCTGTTGAAACCGTATGAGTTTCGTGTGAAACAGGCTGCAGCAGAGAGGGAAAAAAAACTTGAACTTAACAGAAGTATAAAAAAAAAACGCCTTTGATGCTCACAATACAGTCAAAGTAAAGGCAGCCAAGCCAGGCTAAATAAATCCCTGATATGTCAGAGAAGCGTGGAGACACAGTAAAAGCAACAATAAAGGTGAAAAACTCTCTGAACAGTCACCTGTTATTATTTGGACTGAGGAAGCTTAATCTTCTTTTCCGCAAGCCGACGGGGAGAAAGCTGGATTCCTTCACGAAATTACTGCTTCGCCAAGAACAGGGAGAGGAGCGAGAAGAAGAGGGGATAAATGACAACAAATCCAAAGATATGAGAGTGAAAAAATGTCCCGACAGTAACTCTTGGAAGTATAGAGAGGGCTGCTTGTGCCCCTGTCGCTGGAAAAGTCTGAGATCGAGACAGAAGCGACTGGATCCTCCCACTCCTGACTGCATGCATGGCCACACTTTTTTCACCCTATTCACTGCCATTGGGATGCTATTGGTGCAGAGTACAGTGCGCTCCACACAGTCCAATAACAACACACATGGAGAGTTAACCGTACAGAGGAGTCAGTAGAAAAATTATAGATATTTTTTTATGAGCCTAGATTGGTATGGGATGCATTGAAACCAACAGCATGTTAATAACAATAATAACAATAAGCAATCAATAAATAATAAAAATAATAAGAGCCCAAATGATGATGTTGTTAATAATAACAGTAAGAATATCCTAATAATAATGATAATAATAACATTTTACTCTGTTATTACACTATTATTTGATCATTATTATCAGACATATTACATTATTCCTATCATAATTTTCTATCTTGCATTTGCCTTCTGCAAAGTATGCTATGGATTTTTCTATCCTATAGCTTGAATTTTCACGTAAAAAAATAATGGGGCAAGAATTTGCCAAAGTTTACTGCTTTATCTTAAATTGTAATATTTTTCCTTTTTGTGGAGAGGAAAAAAATATACATATATATACATAGGTAGGTCCTCCGTCTATTGGAACATCATACGCTTTACTTGATATAGTCTTTTGTGTATTGTGACCATGTCGAAGCTGCTAACCCCTTTCAACTGATGCACCTGGCGATCAGCGGTGATAACAGCGGGCCATCCAGCACTGAGATGGCCAATAAGAGCCACACAAACATGCATTTCCGTCTAATTCAGGCAAGACAGAGAAAAAAAAAAAGAAAAAAGGAAGGAAAAAACATATAGGCTTACACAAGCTCTGCACCCGAGGCCTGCCTTATATTTATTTTGCCCTTAAATGTATTTTGCAGGAACATTGCAGCTATAAGAAAATAGGCCAGCTGTCCTTGATATGGGCGATACATCAATTTATGAATTCATGCTTTCATCTGCGCCATGGGCCCAAGCACGGACTATAGACTAATTGAAAATAACCACCACCCAAATAGCCGTCCTTAAAAACAGATATGGGCGTTACAGGCATTTGTGTTCAGGAGAAGCTTTGGGCTGAGGCAATAAGCGCGGCTCAACTTGATCAGTAATGTGCTTTGTCTTTCGCCAAGCTGAGCGCAACATTTCTGACGTCTGCAGAGGTGAGGAATATTGCAGCTACTGAGGCTCATCTGAAATTACAGGTGTGCTAATAGGATTTTGCGATGTCACCCATTTCACGCTGGGAGTCAGGCGGCTGCTTTCAATATCAACTTGTGTAAAAAGCTAAAGGGCTGGGCAAATAGTTTTCACGTTGATCTGATATAGGCTAAATATCAGAGCCCAGGAGTTTTGAAGAGAAAGTAGGGCACGTTTGCTGCCTGGCAGACCTCAGATCAGCTCTTGGATTTTATTCAGGCTTTTAGAATTGGACAAAAATTATCTGCTGCTCCACAATGAAAATAACTAATGAAGACATACCTGTAACTTTGAGACCAACAAAAAAGAAAAAAAGTAAGATAAAAACAGCAAGACCAATATAAATAATAGTAATAATAATAATAATGTCAATAATAATAATAATAATAATAATAATAATAATAATAATAATAGAGCCTACAGTATACCTTTGCTACAAATAATATGAATTAAAAACAAATGTTAGAGTCATATTTGATATAATTTAATGTTTTAGCTCAGCATGTGTTATCTGAGGGAAGGGGCAAAAAAAATACAATCATGTAAAATTTCTATGCAGCATTTACCTTGTGTCCATAGGCCTGACAACATGTTGTTTTTGATGCCTTTTGTGAAGCAGAAAGGCGATGACCTGTAGCCCAGTTTGGAAAACAGAGAAAAGACTGTGGGCTGTTTTTGTTGGCGTTGCCCTCTGCTGTTCAGTCAACGAATAGCTGAAAGTTACCTAGAGAGAGAAAATGGGGAATAAAACGCAGACAGGCACTTAGGAAAATGAACTAGCCTTTGTGAATCCTAACATCATTTTGGAGAGATTTTTAGATATATCACTATTACACAAATATCACAACAAAAGTTTCAAATCACCCCGCAGCTGCTGTACGTTAAAGATACCACAGACCATATAGTAACACCACAGGAGACAAAAGATGTCAAAAAGCAAGGTAATATCACTCTAAACTGACTACTGAGCACTGTAAGTCCATATAGGAATATTATAGGAACATTATAGTGTCCATTATGATTTTTGTTGTTGGAGTGCATTTGTGAGCACACTCAAACATGCGTTTTGAAAGTGTGAGCACACACCTACAAGTCTTAGTCATGCACTCCCAAAAGCCAACCAGGCCAATTATTTTCGTTTGTTGTTCATAAATATAACCATATATAAATATCTATCATTTCACACCACATTGGATTATCTACCACTACGCAGCATTATGAGCTGAACGTCAATATAACATGATCAATATCATCTTAAAATATATGAACAAATGCACCCTCCCCCCTCCACCCATTCCATCCCCTCCACACGCACACACACACGCACACACGCACGCACACACACACACACACACACACACACACACACGCACACACGCACACACCCCTTCCTCACTATTCATTCTCCAATTGCCGGGCAGCGCACTTGTGTGAATTAAGGGCATCAACAAATCAATCAATAAATCAATCCAGCAACTTCAGCCTGCGGTGTTTTTAATGAGCCTGTACATGACAAGCCCTCCCTCGCCTTCTATAAAGCCAAAAAAAAAAAAAAACCTCTTGTTGCAGCAGGTGTGCTGCACAGAAACCAATAGTTCCTAAAGTTAAGCACTTTACTTTAAAGCAACCAGTCCTGTTGCATCCAACGAAAAGGTAAGAGACCATTATAATGCACATTATAGACTGGAACCCCGTCTGTTTTCGCTTGGCACTGTTCTCACTTTTTATTCTAAACGCAATTCCTCTGAATATTAACGAAACAATGGGATTAAATTGTTTTAATATAGAGGAAGACTTCGGCAAATGATTGATTTCGAAATATAAAGAATTAATACTCAAATATTAAACGAGGGTTTCCAAGAAGTTAAAAAAGTGCGTATTTGTGCACTTTTACCCACTCTAAAATGATATTTAGCAGAGATACAGTTTATTAAAGGCACGAAGTTTGCAAGTAAGTGCATTAGTACAATGGCAATTATCTATGCTAATTAATTATGCTTATTTAGATGCATTTGTCATAGCTTATGCATAAATATACATGCAGAAAAGTTAAAAAATCTTCCCAAAGAATCTTTAACTGACCAAGTGTCATTGTAACAAATAGGCCTGCATAATAAAATCTTAAACCACTTCCTTTAATTTATTGTCATCTTTTTCATAAACAATGCCTTTTATCAAACTAAAATATAGGCATAAACACGGACTATTGTTCCGCTTTAATTACAGTGATTTCATGCCGTTAATGCTGTGCCACGCTACATTAATTTGGTCCAACAGAACTCTAGGCTATGCATCAGGCCTCGTGCAAACCCGGGGGCTTCTGCAATCACAGAACATGCTGCAAAATCTAAATGAAAAAAAAAATGCTCTCAGTTGCATTTGATACAAGAACAGAATACATTAAAATAGAGTAATGAGCCCTGCATCTTTGTCGTAATCTGATTCTGCAATACCTCTGCAGGTCTGCGTCTGTTAGACTGTAAGCGGTTTTTTTTTAATTGTTCGTGAAACAAAACGCACTAATAACTCTTGGTGAGGATTTTAAAAACAAAGTACCTTGTTGAAAAATGGAAAGAACACGTCAGATCCTCAAAGGAGAACCTCAGCAAACCAAAGACATAATGGCACCCTAAATTGCCGGGGTAGAGGACTTTGATAGTTAACTCACTTTGATCTTTTAATGAGTGTTTCTAAAACGCTTAAGCTCTCCATGATGCTTCTTTAAAAGCGAGAATGAAAAAAAAAATACAGGCACTCTTGTTTGCACTTGAAAATCTTAAAAAAAAAAGCTACAATCAAACTGACACTTAACCTACTGATCTTAAAGATATTCAACGAATTGGCATTTTTGTGTTTTCATAAAATTTTAATTGCTTCTTGGAGCTTGTGAAGCCCATGCCGAGTTTCTCATTTTAAAACCTCTTACTTAATATCATTATTGATTTCAAGGCTGTTCAAGGCTTTTCTCGTCAGTTCAAGGCAGCCGATGACCAGTCGTGGAGCAATATTGAAGCTCGGCGATTTGCTGCGAATCAGCTTTTATTCAACCTCCTTCTGCTGAGTGCGGTGGTTTAATGTTTTAAAATAATAAAACATTTTAGTTACTTTCGCAGCTTCCATAATAAGTATTGTTAGCCTACACTTGATTGCATGAAGAAAACGCAAAGAAACGATGCCCTGTTGTAAATAGGGCCCCGTTAGGTCCAAGGGCCCCTGAATTAAATCGGCCGATTACATTTCTGTTAGGCTATAGGATTTCAAATCGATTTTAAAGTAACACAAGCAATTCCATTTGGTGTCGCAAAAATCAAATTTCCATCTTTCCTATTTTTTTTTCTACATTTGTTTGTTTGCCTGCAGAGATTTAAATCCACTCACTCCAGATAAACAAAGTGGATTTTTTTTCTCTCCCTCTCTCTCTCTTTTCAAGTCACACCCCCTTTACTCATATTTTTGCCTGCACTGCCTGAGCCTCTTCTTATCTTATTGAGATCTCTGGAAGTACCATAGGAGAAAGAAAAAAAACAAGAGTGAGAGAGAGAGAGAGAGAGATTGTGCTGGATAATGCCCGCTCCCCAGGGATTAAGCAAAAGTATAACACAACACTGTCGACCTCGGCTAGATTTGTTTATGTTTTGATTGATTGGATTTGCCTTCTTTTTCGACTGTCAAATTTATTGAGTTTTTGACAGAGGGCTTGACAGTTAGGCCCCTGTGTGACAGCTACATCCAAGTTTTAAATCTGTCGTGAAGTTAAAAACTGTTCACCTGAATTTGCATTGTTGGCTAACGCTGGAGCAGAACGGAGCTGTGTTTTTAATGGTATTACATCTAAAAATGTAGCCCTATACTGTTCAGAATAATTAATATATTGAATAAATGCATATTCCAGATCTAAAATGGGAGTTTCAATTGTATTAAAAATGTATAGCTCATAATCTTTTTGCAAGAAATGTTAACATGCAAGTCCCTCACAGGAGAATCCCTGATATGTTGCAGATTATCAAACAATCTGTAGATAGTTAGACAGACATCTATCTATCTATCTATCTATCTAGATAGATAGATAGATAGATAGATAGATAGTTAGTTTTGGAAATCTAATGTATCATGTGAAGATTTCAAAGGTGAATTCTGACTATTTTGTTATTCAGAAGTAAAATTCTTAAAATGTAATTTCAGATGTAAAAATCAATACTCTATCAATGTGTCAATACTGTAAATAAACTCTAGCAGATCTCAGCCATCTCCATGGCCCAGGTTTATTCCACACTAACTTTTAAAGTTCTACTAGTGAATCTCAAACAAACCATGCAACATATGTCAGCCTATATCTCAGAGAACAACAATAAATACTAGCAGAGACATGGGAGCCAGTCATTACAATCTTGGTTTGTATGTTTTGAAAATGCACTAAAATTGTTACTAAAAATGGCTTGGAGTGAAACATATTATCAAGAAATTTTCATTACATTTTCTCTATCATCTCTTTCCATTTCAATAGAGCAGCACTATGCAGCTGCATCCCAACAAACTCCCAAACATTCAGTTGTTCCCAGTTTAGAAACACTGCTGACAGTGATCCAGCACGCAGCTGTGTTCATGCACCTCCTCTGGCTCAGTTTGTGGTCTAAACATAACTGAACATTTGTAGGCTGGTGGCACCGGAGACTCCATGAGCCACCATCTGAATTACAATATTACCCCCTGCTGGACAAACACAGATATTACGCCACACTCTGCTCTGCAGTTCTTACAAAACAGCCAAGAGCCGCACAGCTGAAAAACTGCAACTCAAATTTCATGAAACATGTTTAGTAGAGGACCACAAGTCACTCCAAGTATGTTAATGTACCAAAGTAAAGATCACATGAACTCCAAATTTTAGTTAAGTCTGATTACTTAACTAACCGTTTTGTTTTTACTTTTTAAATTAATTAATTAAGTACATACAGTAAGAATGCTTTCTGCTTTAGTGTCTCTATATATACATTTTTCATCTTAATCATATCTAAATATGAAATATATATATCAAGCTGTGACACTGTTTTTATTATTGGCTTGACATAATTGTTAATTCATTGTTTGTAAGGCAGTTTGCAATTGTGTTTCAAAGAACGTTATCCAAATTAATCATTGTTATATTATGATTACCTGAAAAGAACCTTCATAATTGTCAGGTAAAAACATAAACTTAAGGAAACCTGACAGAAATTGTGATCTATTCATCTATCTATCTATCTGCTTTTTAACAATATACTAAATATCACAAAACATGCATATAAAATGTAAAAAAAAAAATGTAAAAATGCATGTAAATTCTTGGTTGTCACAAACCTATTTGATTTCAGTATCGGTAAACAGTTTTACAGACATGCAGTGTTACAGTATTTCATTAGTTTACTGCCTCTAACTTATTATATGACAATTATTGTATTCAATCATTACTTTTAATTCTTTATTCAGGGTTGTAACGGATGTAACAGATGTCTAAATGTTAAATCAACAAGGTAACTTCCATCATTACAGACTAGTATATTTATAGTCATAAAAAACATAGAGATAGACAAACAAGAACTTTCACTTATGACAAAGAACCCAAAAATCAGAGCTATACTTTTTTTCTATTGACAGCAAATTGTTTGCAAATAATGTTTGTTTTTAAATGCATTCATTTCAACAGAAAAAAAAATTATAACACACTGTTTCTGTTAATATTACTTATTTCCTTTTCTTTGGTATTATGTAAAGCCTGTTTTATTGGTTAATGTGTTTCATGTATTTTGTATTTCTTAAGTAATAAAATAAGTAATTTGACGAGGTCTGCACGCACTTCCATAGCAAAGTTAAATATTTTTGTAGCAAGAATAGTAAAATGTGCTTTGAAAAAGACCAATAAAAATCTTTATTATCTTTATCCATTTTATCAGTTTTATTTCTTTATTTCTTTATTTATTTGCCGAGCTCCACCTTGAAAACATTCAAGGCCGGATCAAAGATGGCACCAGATGAAACACTGTCAAACCCAGCAATAACAAAAGCTATTTCTGCTGTGATGTGGGGATCTCCCCTTCCCTTCTGTTTTACTTCATACACTGGGAATTTCACAAGTCTCCAACTTCGCCTGTGTGCAGACACATGAGGAACAACTTACCACGGTGTAATTTCAAACAAAATTAAATCATGTCCTCCAAATGTCTCCATCAGGCACACACACCCATCTATTTGTGACTTTATCCCAACTGTTATTGAGCATTTGGATAAATTGTTGCTGAACGGCGCAGTAATTTGAAATATTTCCCCGACCAAGAAATATTTAATATCGTACATATTCCAAAGTGCTGAATGGAGGATTGCACACAGAAAGGAAATGTGGAGAGAAGTGGTTCGCCCATTGAGAAAAGCCTTGTTGTACTTGTAAGTGGATAATAAAAGGGCAGGGCAGAGCATACCCAACTGACACAATCAAGAGCATTAAACAAACACTGGCTCGCATGCACGAGGGCAAAAGTGGATATTACACCCTTCATGTCCCAGAAAACACAGCGGGGAAACGTGGCGTTTGTTGTCATACGTGGGACTGGTTTTATCATTAGCAAAACTGTCTCAGCTCAGGCAAGATTTGCAGTGCCTTTCATCAGATGATCATGTTATTCATTGGATTTGTCTCCAGAAAAATAATGTTTCCTCTGACAAAAAAAAAAAAAAAAAAAAAAAAAAAAAGCGAGCGG
>OMLF01019006.1:13797-24866 GCA_900302615.1 Holocentrus rufus
AAAAAAAAAAAAAAAAAAAAAAAAAAAAAAAGTGAGGCAGCAGGAGGCCAAGAGCATGATTTTAGGATGTGTGCCATTAACAACAAGTATAGGCCTTCCCTAGCCGTTCCTCATGTGGAATGCATAAATTCTCTGTCTGCTGTCTAAATTGCATGTGCCCACAGACTTTGTGGCTGAAGTAGTGAAAGATATTCAGAATACATCCACATATACTGGCTGCGTCAAAGAGCTGGGATTTAATGGCCGTATAATCATGGCAAACACCAGTCTGGAGAACCAGTTAGCATTGATCACGGGGTACACAAGCAGTGACTGCACTGGGACCATTAAAATGAGCACTGAATGACCAATAACAGTAATAACAGTAATAATAATAATTTCACTGACAGTGTTGGTAAAACACCAATAGAATCAGGCTTTTTTTTTCTTTTTTTTTTTGGTGCTGGCCGTAACAAAATTCTCCAGTTCGTGTTTCCCTCCCTGCCTCCCACACAAACTGGATGTGTTTATGTGTGTGTGTGTGTGTATGAGTGTGAGTATGTGTGCGTGTGCACTCGGCACATGTATGATTGTGAGTGTGTCATTAATAGGCTGCACTTCAGAGAAAAGGTAGAAATCCGCCATATGTTTTGCAGCTGGATGGATCTGGTAGTGAAGATCTAGACAGCATCTGTCACAGCCCAACATTTCTAATCTGTCCTGAACATTAGGCAGAGAGCACTAAAAACCCATCACTAGCCTTATGTGCTGCTCTGTGCACGACTCTCTCTCACTCTCTGCACTCAGGCCCGACGAAAGTTCACGAGCAGCGGGATGCAATGCCGCTCAAATTGAGCAGCAAAACAAAGATGCAATTTTTTTGGGCTACACTTATATTCTTCATTTCTTTTCAACTCTTTCCACTCTCGCAGTGTACAGCCGATAAACTTTAATAAAAACAAAGCGAGGGCTAATGGGCTAAATGAAGTTAATAGGGCAGAGTGCCTCGGGGCTAGCAGAGGCCAAGGCTTTGAACTAGAGGTCCTACAGAGCTTAGTGAGGTCAAGATCTGTCAAACACCAAGCAGAACAAACATCACAAGGCTCCGGACAGAGAAAACACTTAGATTCCCAAAGCTTTTCTTGAAAGGACCCAGTTGTGTACGGCTGTGCGTTATTGTAAATTAAGACGTATGCATTGCATTCTGGGGGTGGAGAACTTTATAGTATCTGTATCTGCACTTACATGTTGTGCAATCTGAGAAAAAGTTGTCATTTTTTCTAATTGTGGCTACTTTGTCTTAGAATAATCCTCAAGTGTAGATGTAAGTATTGAAAAAACCCCCTCAAATATACATGAAGCCCCTTGAAACCCACTTTTCATAAACTGTTCTTGTTCCACGCCCAGGAGATTTTTTTGGGGAGGGAATTTGGGCAGTAAAACTTCTACAATATACCCAGCCCGCCTGGCTGTATCATGTAACTCTCCTGCTCTGGTGTGAGATGGGAATTGCTCCAAACTGACCTTGATGGTCTCGAGATATTTTCCTTCCTGGGTTCATGTGCCTAGTTACCAGTTGGTCAACCTCGCGCCCCGTGAACTGACCCTGTCCTCCCTCTGAGATTTGAAAGGAAAAGAAAACCAATCCTCCGGGGAGCGCTCCGACTAACAAGAAAACTGCTGGCCCGAATCTCTCAGAAGTGCTGTGTTTTCCCACTGGACCACTTTCAGCTTAATAAACATCTTAACTAGCCAGCGGTCCCACGGGAGCTGCTGGGAAATCCTCTGGGCAGCCAGAGCTCAGGAGCTGGCCCTTTATTGCATCCAGGTGGCTGTTAAAAAAATGCTGGCCGGGCCGTAAATGTCCAATAAAATGCATGTGGCACCTTTCGGGGTGGACAGGGTCAGTGCACCTGTCTGTGGACGAAAGCTCCCCTCTCTGCCCTTCGCCCAATCAAGTCGGATGTCCCCACCGGTCTTTTCCGCCACCGCCATGCCAGCCACATCACTGCCCACTGCCAGCTGCTAGCAGGACCCCCCTCCAAGGTAAATACAGTGGTGGGACGCCGCCTGTCCGCATAAATCAACATCGCCCTGCCTGCGCCTTTTCTGACCTTTTCATAGGCTGATATTCATACCTGGATTAAAAATGCAGCATCATCCTTTTTTATTAATGCCCAACTGGTATTAAAGTGTTGCTCGTGTAATCACATCACCTTTGTTTATGACTACTTCACACGTAAGTGAACAGTGGCAGCAGCCTCCCTTCCTCTGTCCTGTCTGGCTGCTGTCCTATAGCAGACTTAATTGTCCCGCAGGTTGTGCAGAGACCTGGACGGTGTATTGGGCCTTTGATCTGACTTGAAAGGAGTTAATTGATTTCTGTGTTACTGGCACTTTATGTTGTACTTTCCCAAGAGGAAGAAGAAAAAAAAAAAAAAGAAAAAAAAAAAAAAAGATTCTTGCTGGTCATTTCACAACATGTGCAGAAAAATCTGAAAGAGAGAAAGAGAGAGAGAGAGAGAGAGAAAGAGAGAGAGAGGGAGGGGATGAAGAGAGAGATCACCTCACACCCGACTCCATCCCTGCTCAATTACAATAATTTGACTCACATGGGCCGGCCGCCGTGGCAGAGTGAGGGAGGAGAGCCGCCGTGTGGGGGAGGAGGGGATCCCTCCCTGCTCTGGGAGATCACTCATCCTACCTCGGGCTGAGGTAAGGCAGGAGGGGTTTTGATGTGCTGCTCCCCTCGAGAGAGAGAGAAGGAGAGAGAGAGAGAGAGAGAGAGAGAGAGAGAGAGCGCAGACCCGGGGGCCTGCTGAGGTGGCGGCGGGCGCGGAGGAGACCACACGTCCCACCTCCCGCTAAAAAAACGCCTCGACGGGACGCTCGGTGACATCAGCAAACGACAAGGAGACAAGGGGCGGCCGGAGTCGACTGTGTAAGTGATCGCACCATCTCTTCCTTAAATCCGTGCGGGTCCGTCTCTGAGAAGCATGTTTGCACTTAATGTCAAGGAGGGAGGCATTAGGATTTGCTCGTTCGTTTTGTTGACCCGCTGATACCTGTTCGGGGTTCACGAGGGGCTGGGGCCTATCCCAGCATGCACTGGGCAGGAGGCAATACATTAGGACGGGGGTTTTCAAAATGTTCTGGACCCCCAGCTTGACTTTCATTCACCCTTGGAGCCCCATTTTAAGTGGTTTTGCTCTCGGAAGCTCTATGAAAAGATTTAGATGGTACTCTGGAACACTGATAAACAGATTTAAAGTAATGAAATTAAAACATGATGTTAAAATGATCACTCATTCATTTTTTTTTTTGGATCTGAATTGCAGTGGAATTAAACTATTTCTCATTTTGCTGAAGACCCTCTGAAAGCCCCTCAAAGACCCCGGAGAGTCCCCTTTCCTCACTTTGAAAACCACTGCATTAGGATGCACATTGGACTTATTTCTTGTTTTTCCTGTTTGCCAATAAAATAATAACCTGAGCATTAGACATGGCACCACATCCACTGGACTAACAGCTCTGTTACATGAAGACCGAGCAGCGAGGTGCGGCATCACCTGCCCGCCCGCCTGTTTGTTCAGCATGGGTCCAGGTCTGGTCTGGTCTGGTCTGGTCTGGGCCTGCGTGGCTTTGACAGGCCTCCTGCCTTCACTCCTTCACCTCTCTCCCTCTCTGGTCAGCCCAGCTCAGGGGAAACAGGGCTGTCAGAGGGAGAGTGGCAGGCTAAGCCCGTCTTAACACAGCACCTCAAACCACCTCATAAATACAGGCTTCCTTTTCCAATTTCCAAGCGACCCATCCACCTCTGTCTACATGCTTACACACTGCTCCATGTCATGCTCTGGGGTGTGAGTTTAAAAATGACCATGGGACATCTGGCAGGCCTGCGGAGGGTGGGGCTTTGATGTGCTGCTCTGCAGTTCGGCTCAACTTAAGCGAGCCAAATCCTCCACGTAATGCAGCGGTGACTGAGGAGTATGAAGTGGGCCTTCTGGGTCAGAGATAGCAAGGGAGTCTGAGAGATGCCTTGAAACAAATCCACCATATGTGTAATGCTAAGACACACACCAGCGCCCAATTACTCCTCTAGCCTCTTAACTACTGCACGGCTTACACATAATACAGACAAAATTATGGCCTTTTCCATTTTCATTTTAAAGTGTGGTCTTCGAATATCGTTATTATTTTCCATATCATCAAGTGGAGTCAATGGGAAAGTGAAACCATGTGAGGCAGCTTTTTGATGGGTGGCGCTGGGCACGGTTCTTGAGGGACTTGTGGTTCTGAGAGCAAGATTGCTCCGTGCCCATCTGGAGAGCTTGGCCATGCTGCCTTTGCTCACCATGGATGCAAAACTCCAACTGGCGTCTAGATTCACTCTAAACAGAACAAATCTGACGTGCCGAGCGAACATCAGGCTCCGACTGCAGCCTGATGCCCACAGAATATCACAACCAACGCCGCCAGTATATCACATACAGCACTCCGAGATTCTGTGTAGGTTCTGCAGAAAATGAACCTTTTGAAATTATTTAACCTCTTAAACTCAGCCAATCCTATGGGTGGTTCATCCTTACAAATGCATGCTTCTTTGTTCAAACCCACGCAACTTTATTTTAAGTGCAGGTCCCATAGTTTCCAAGGATATCAAATATATCTCCCTGAACTACAGGGAAATGTATAAAATGATGCACAAGACAGAGAAGAAGGAGATATTTGCTGTTTGATGTAATGCTGCAGCCATGAAACAATGGCGCCTTGGGTTTTTGAAAATTTCACTCAATATAAGTGTGATGTAGCTTCAGTGAAGCTGCAACTAGAAGACACAGAATATGTATATGACACATACATAAGATAAAGCATATATAACCTCTGTTATGAAACACAATAGAGACAGTCTATAAATGGCAAGATGCATTTGCAAGATTGTGTGCGAGACGTGCAAACAATCTTGGCATGAGACAAGATATTTTCTAGGATTTTAGATATCATAATATCATGATATAGTATTAGAGTGTCTTTTCCTGGTTGGCTACAGTAAAGGAATGCAATTTTTGTGAACTTATTAGACTGTTATAGCTGATCTATTATTTGTCTCTACCTGTTTGCTCATCATATCCACATTACTAATGACTGTTTATCAAAAATCCCTTGTATGTAAATATCTTATATAAGCACCAAATAGCGATCCCTAAAATATCTTCACAATATTGATATGGAGGTATTTGGTCAAGAATATCACATTTGACTTTGCTCACAGTGCCCTGCCCTAGATTTAAATGATTCTTTTTCTGAAGGGTTTAATTACTGAAAATGGCAAATGTTTCCATCCATTATTCATTGCAAAGCTCTTCTGTTACATATTACTCAAAAGAATAAGACCATAAGGGCTGCAATAAGGGAGAGTGAGCACCATTCTGCCTTCCTCTTGCACAACCTGTGTTTTGTGGGAATCTGGCGACGCACTGTATTTCACGTCGCATGCACTCTATGTACAGTGGTGCGGGGGGCTGTGTGAGGCTGTCACTGTGCTGTAGGGCATCACTGACATGGGTGTCACCTTCATGAATGAGCGTGGAAGCTGTTCCCTCAGCAGAGGATTCCTCAGACCGTCGCTCTGATTTCAACAGCAGAACAGAGGAGTGAGCGCAAATACTCTTAGAGGGCTGTCATCTGCTGTACACTTCATTAAACACCTGTGAATACCAAAAGCCATTAGGTAAGAGGGGGAAAAAAAGTCTACATACAAAACTTGGAAAAAAGAAACTGTAAGTATGAATGGGGAAAATAATCCATTTAAGAGTTACTGATACTAAGTAGACCAACAAAAATAAAATGTGCAAATAGATCATGAGAATTTCATTAGTTGTAAATGAGACATTTGAACAGGAGTGTAAACCTTGTATCTGAATGTGTCAGTTGGTAGACTTAGACCTTGTTTAATTGGTTAAAGGGGAATAAAACTACTTGAATGATTATATTCTTATGCTTTGAATAGTAATGATATTTGTTAATTAAAGAAAAAAAAGCTAAGAATCATATTCATGATGCTATTCTGATTTACAAGGAGCTTTTTTATGGACAATGAATGAACGAATGAAGAAAACTGAAAAAAAACTTTTATGTTCAAATTAGTTTTATGCTGCACTGGAAACTTCCATGTGAGTTATCTGTCACAGTTACCATTTCCATCTTGTCAGCTTCTCCACTGAGCTGGTTACAGGAAAAACTTCCTATATTTCAAAGCTGATAATTCACAATATTCTATTCTTTAACACCTGACTCATTTCAGGAGTCGGTGTGGAGGTGCTGCAGTGGAATGGATGGGTGGGCGTCTGGGGTAAAAGGCATCTCAAAGCTCTGCTCGATCTTGCCGCTCGCTGCTCATGATGAACTTTGTGATGGAAAGATGCTGCTGGGTGCTGAACGTCAGAGGGGCCTGTTTGTGTGTGATGAGGCTGCTCTGTATTCCCTGTTGTCCCACCCACTGCTACTCACTGTCAGCCTGCCCCTGTTATTCTGATGAGCACGATATGAGTCAAATGTGAGTCACAGCTGACATACTTTAATGACTTAATCTGTTCAGGATATTAATTAGCTCAGATTTATTTTAAGCACGGCACTGATGTAAGAGTATTTGAATAAAGGCACTTACTGAGAGAGATAAGCAAAAAAACAATAGCAGAAAAAAATAGCACTTTCAGGTTAAATTACAAAACAACAATTTCCTAAAATTGTATTTACAAAGTTCAAGTATACATTTAACATAAACAATAACGGGATCATTCAAGTGGAATTCATGAAGGTCACATGATGTAATATCTGAGTAATTTTCATTCATAAATTAGAATTGAGTATCACAGAGTTTTACATTATTTCTGAGTTTTACAAACTGTCCCTGTTGTGCAGCGCTGGGTTTGTGAGAGCTGGGTGGGAAGTCACGGGGCAATGCTTCGCTCTGTGCTGAAGTTGTAGTGAAACTGTGTGGGGACAGAGGAACACACAAGAAGATGCATAAATATCATAAAAAATAAAACAGGAGAAACATCACTAAGTTGCAGCATGATCAATATAAATCACTAGGTGACCAAAATGTATATTTCTAACAAAAGCTGCAACAAATGCAGCCTCATACTCAGGGTAAATAGAAGGATATACAACTTGTTGAATGTAAGAGACTAAAATTTAGTTCACCTACAGCCTAAACACTAAATGATAATATAAATGTAATTCCATTTTTGTAAACTACAGGCCATTTTTGTAAACTACAGTAAAGAGGTTAGATGGTGGTATCAGTAAATAAATATGAGCAAACACTGCCCCCTTATGGCAGAGCATGGACATGAACCTCCAACATTAAAAAAACAGTATGGCCCTAACAAACAAGCCTTTGTGGTTTACAGTTAAAAATAAAGAATTTTTTATGTTATTTTTTTTTTATTCTCATTCTTTAAAATTTCTTGTAATAGAAGAGTGATGGATCAAACTCTATGTGGACTGTCCAGTGTTAATACTCAACTTTGCATCAACTTTGTATCATTTTAGTTTCACAGCTGAGCCACTGTTGATGCTTAACTGTATCAACCTGTCGTATGTTAATACTACACTTAGTATCAATTTTGTATGAGTTGAGTTTTACAAATAAGTCAGTGTTAATGCTGAAACTCATATCAGCCTGTCCAATGTAGATACTCAACTTTGTATCAGTTGTATTATGCTTGGGTTTGGATACTATGTTGACTCTAAGCTGAATATTAAAATTGGAAAACCTCAAATGAACTGTTACTGAGCAATGTTCTGACATAAAATGTACAGTAGCCGGCTGACCATAAATATTCAATAATAAAATGGGGCAGATTTTGTCTGTTTTGCCCCATTTTACCATTAAAACTAAAAAAGTAACAAAACCAAAAGTCAAAGGTAACATAGGTTTCATTACAGCACTTGAAGGAAAAACTGAATAAAAAAAAAAAAGTTACAGGATCATATATGAATCACCATGTTTTTGTTTGTTTGTTTGTTTTTAATTGGGAATTTTTTCCTCCCAATCTTATCACAAATGTTCAGTATCATGTAACTGATTAATATCCAGACAATACCAGAAATTACATTAACTCACACAGTTTCTTCTGTAGATCTATTTATGAAGAAATGAATAAGACATGAATAAGTCATGAATAAATGAATAAGACAACATCACGATGCAATCATTACTGTTTAGCCATCATGACTCTAAACCATGACTAAAGATACTAAACTGTCTTAGTGAAATAAACCAATCCCCTCAATGAAAAGGATAAATATAAAAGGTATAATTTGTTGTACTGTGGATATTAAATATGAAATAAGAGCAGAAGACTAAAACAATGAGATATTCATGATTTTCTGGGTAGTTGCATGAGCTGAACAGTGAGGTGTTTTAAAGTAATGATCATTTCCATAAGTTGGAGAGCTGTACTACTGCAGCACAGCACTAGGTGATGCTGCATGATCACTGAAACAGGCTTCCGGAGGCTCCAGTCTACCAGGGCAGCCGCTGAGCCACAATGGCTGAAATAGGGTTCTCTCGATCAAAATACCACCTACCCTGATTTTCATCTACTTGAAGGAGGCTGCAAGTTACCCAGAACCTGTCACATATCACAAGCCAGTTAGTTGTGAAGAAAATCCAGCCCCCCCCACCACCACCACCACACAAAAATTCTGCCTCAACATCTGGCACAGTAAATAAATAATCCTGTGCGTGCGTGTATGTGTGTGTGCGTGTGTGTGGATGATGGATGGGGGAATGGGGTGTTATCAGGGAGAGCATGTATCAATGTCTGCCACTTTTACACACAGGCTGACAGGACAGTGACACACTAGAACATGGGCGGCAGTCACCCAGACGAGCCGAGCTTCATTTCCTGTCCCTGCTCCACTGCCAAAAATATGTGACATGTTGTCTTCATTAATTCCACCTCTATTTGGAGCTCTCCCTCTCACACCTCTCACATACCCCTGTACACTACTGTCCTTCCATACATTCAAATGGAAACACACACACACAAGCATACACACGCCGACACACAACCCGACGCACACACACACACCGCCCCGCAAATGCTGAAAACCCATCATACATAGGTGCTAATGAAAATCTTGTCATGTGTGCATACACAGTTCTTATCCACCCTAGCATACTCCCTCACGCACTCCCTCTGAAAATCATTAGCCAGCCGCCAACAACATTTTTCAGTGGAGCAAACTACATAAAGATGTCACTTTAAATCGCTTACTAATTAACACTTAAAAAGACACAAATTAGATATGCGTGGCTAAAAGCAATTATAATATCCGCAAGTTTTGCGAGTCATTTGGGAAATGAAAAGAATGCCTAATTGCTGGAACCAACATCATCTGAGACATGGCTTAAGTGATGCCTGTTAGGAAATGGTCTTATCTACAACTACGTCCGTGATTACAACAGTTTTCTTCAATTACATGTGCATATGTATAATACTGGAAAGCACGTCTCTTTCATGAATATATATTTTTTAATGGATTTAGAAACTAGGCAATTAGAGTCTGTGCAGAAAGTACCTCTACTTCTTGAGGAGGGAAGGGGGGGGCGGAATAAAGCCCAGAATAGCAAAGCACTGACAGTGACCTCTTCTGGACAACAGCAGGGAGGAATGGCTGCACAGTGCTTAGAAACCTAAGGGGCTGTTTTCATATGAAACACGAAGCACTTGTCTGGACTTCAACACTGTTAAAATTCGTTTATCATGCGGAGAATGCACCGCGAGAAGCAGTAAACACAGTGGACTTGAGATTTACACTGGAACGTTGATAGGTGTAAACACACAAAAAAAAAACATTCAAAATACAATTCCTCGCTTCCTAGGAGCAATATTTGAGATGTCCTGCGTGTTAGCGAGAATATCATGGACTATATTTTCCTCTTGCTCTGGAGATATCATCACGGGATAATAATAAGAGGAGAGAAGTAAAAATAACACAATGGTGAGGGATGTTTCCACTTGGAAACTAATTATCAAGCTAAGCTGTGACTTCATCCTCATCAGCCTGGCCCCACCATTAATCTTGTGCTGTCGTCCACTTCACTAAATCCTGTGTGTTACACTATCTCACATTTACTTCATCAGCTCCAGCGCGGCGGTAATTAATGATTTCTCGCGCCCTTCCCTTCCCTTCCCCAGCTCAGCTCACCATGTGTCCTCCTGCTAATCACGCTCTCCGAGAGGAGGAGGAGGAGGAGGAGGAGGAGGAGGAGGAGGAAGAGGAGGAGGAGGAGAGGAGAAGAAGGAGAGGAGGAGAAGAAGAGGAGAAAAAAGAAGGTGGGGGGGAGGAAAGGAGCATACGGGACGAGCTGCCAGGCTGTCTCCACGCTGGACACGCGCACACACACACACACACACATACACACACACACGTACAATGCCATTAATACCTGAGCTGACAATGAGCTTCATTCAGATGACCATATGACAAGATGGCGACTCTTTGTGATTGGGATAGTATGTGACAGAAGACAGAGGCAGAGTGCAGAACAGACACCCAGTTTGATGAGGGAGTGTTTGCTCTGTAACACATCTCAAACCCAACAGCACCTGTTCTTTTACAGTGGTCTGTCACTTCCTGGCAGTTCTGATACCAAGATACCGTGCTAATGAGAGAGAGGGGGGGTGTCACTCTCTTTAATGCACACACACACACTGCACAAACACGGCATGCATGCACACACAAGCCCGCGTGCGCGCGCACACACACACAAACTCAATCTCTTTCTGTCTCTCACAAAACACACGGGCTCGTTCCTCTAAAAAAAAAAAAAAAAAGGAACTGTACGTATATTATTTTTCCTCCTGTGAATGCCTGCAGGCTACAGTGTTTCATCACAAACTGGGGGGAAAGCGTTTGGAACGTTTTTTTTTATATATATATATTTTTGCCCCGTGTTAAAAAAAAAAAAACGCCGTGATCTCGACTTCTTCGGAGTGAGGAAGATCCGGCTGATTGGAGCCCAAAAGTTAAACATGCAGAAATCGAGTCATGTTCGTCATCCTGAACGGCAA
>OMLF01019009.1:13115-44214 GCA_900302615.1 Holocentrus rufus
TTTTTTTTTCTTATATCGTAAAAAAACACTAGGGTTCTAGAGAGAAAAAAAACACCAGCCTTTGTATGTTGTCTCTGAACATTCTGGGGGGTGTCATCACGACAGATATGACATTTGGGAATAAGAAATGAATCACGGGGCTTCCCCTTGTTATCTCTCAGTTTATGATTAAGGTCATGGCAAAAAGCATCAAATGTGTCCAAATGCAAATCTTACCCAGGCCCACAGCAGCTGCACTGTTTTGTTGGCTGTGACACTCCTGCTGTCTTCTTGCGCAGGGCATCTTGGTCAGCTTCAGCCTCTCCACATCAGACCTGTTGAATGTCGACAATAGAAATAACAGCGCCATCTTGTGGCAATGAAATGAACCAACAGTGTAAATCCAAAACGGTTTACCACCGATGTCCTCTCCTTCTTCCAGACGGTGGTAGCATATCACCATTTATTTACTGGTCACATTTGTGTATTTACACTGGAGATGAGTCACTGCTGCAGGTGTGGAGCTTACCATGCGTTTTCACCGACTTCCATTCAAATAGGACTTGAGCACTGATGCATTTACCCCAACACATTTTAATCACAGACCTGCAATTACATGTTACATTAAAGAAAGAGCTTTTCATAGGAAACAACCTGACTGAATTTAATTCATAGAGACAAGTTAAAAGACATTGTAATAAATATGGGTTTACATTTTGTTACTTGAGTGTATCAAATGTTTAAACATACAAATACAAATTGTTAATGTTAATTGTGCAAATGTGCATTTGTTTTTTGTTTAACTGGAAATAAACAAAATAATATATCTCCTATATTATATGTAATATATCTATTACATATGATAAAATGGTTGTATTACAGTTGACCAGTGTGGAGTACAGCCTAATATTTACTGTTTTCACACTTGTAGCATAACATAACATTACATACATTACATATATTTTGCCTTCTTTTAATAAGTAATTTTGGTGATACAATGAATGATGAAAGCATTTGCCTTTTCATATTTGTTTCAAAGGTTGGGGAGTGTATGCGTAGCAGTGCAAGGTAGAGAGTATGTCAGATAATGAGCTGCAAGACACTAAATTAGCGCTTGTGTGTTTTAAAACAAATTCTAGTTGGACATGCTAGATAATTATAGATTTTTATATTTTATTTGTTCAGAAGATACTAAGATAGGCAGGTTTATTAGTACCTGTTATGAAGTAGGTCATGAAGGTAGGATAGTAGGATAAGTGATTGACACAAAACTGCAGGAGCCTCTCATACTGTGGCTCCATTCATGAATTCTGAAAGGTCATCAATCTTTCACATCCTGAATCATCACCTCGACTCCAGTTTGTTTTTCAGTTGATCAAACTGGGGGGAAAGCATTCAGAGAGGCATGAAGAAATGCAGTTTTTAATGTGGAGGGCTTTCACTGAGAAAAAAATAGGAGAGGATAATGACTTATTTGAGAGAACAGTCCTGATCTGCAGTCAAACCTTTATGTCAATGCTTTATGCAAATCCTGCGTTGTCTTTTTTATAATTTCATCTCTCTCCTGTCTTAATGTGGGTCTGATGAGGAAGCTCAGAGAGCCGTCAGTGACAGCCAAGTTTCATTACTGATGGTAACGAAACTGAACACTAACAAACAAAAACAAACAAAACTACGTGA
The DNA here is from genome assembly GCA_900302615.1 of Holocentrus rufus. Lineage (NCBI taxonomy): Eukaryota > Metazoa > Chordata > Actinopteri > Holocentriformes > Holocentridae > Holocentrus > Holocentrus rufus. Next base: position 14,775 of record OMLF01019009.1, read on the forward strand.
GGCAGTCTAACAACTAACAAACATAGCAACAGTTGCTATGAGGAGGCTGAAGTTCTCTGATGACATAATCGGGGCACCAAGAAGCTTGAACTATGTTTTTGTAGCTAATGAAACACTTGCACAAGGAATCTGAACTGTACAAGCTCGTAAAAAAAAAGAAAAGATCCATCATCCAGCAGCTGCAGCACCATGTGGGCCATCAGTCTTTAAAGGTTACTGTCACAGGCTTTTCAGACACAGCTCAACAAGGACCTAAGAAAAATCCTACACATGTAAAAGTATCTGGCAATATAAAGTGCAAAAGTAGAAAAAAAGGTGATAAAAAGTGGCATGGGTGGCGTGGTTTATCTCTGTAGATCTTCTAACCTTCTTCCTGTTATCTTTTGTATGTCCTTTTGCTTTTTCTGAGGTTATACTATTTTTTCCTAGAACCACTTTGTTCAACTTCCTGTTCATCACTTTCCTCACCTCTGCATTTTGGGGTTTTTTTATTACTCAAGTTCATTGTCCCAGATTCTTTCTCTCTGAACTTGAGTTTTGATGTTTATCTATTGCGATTGTTTTCTGTCAAATTTTTGACTGGCTTTCACTCTTATCTTACTCCTATCCTATTTTACCTTCTCTAGCAGCTTCTCCTCCCTTTGTCTCAGATTGATGATTTGATGGATGATTTGTTAAAAGCACACAGTGTCTGACATGACATGACTTGCTTATAGGTTTGTAGGTCTGTTCTGATTGGAGCGGGAAAGTCATTCAGGAGGGAGAAGAGTCGAGGTTTTGTAAATCCTTTGCGGCCTGCGACCAGCAGCTTTGTAGCTCGGTTTGTCAGTCGGTCTGCAAAAATTTCCCCACCCTTTGACCGCCACAGTTTTTACCATAGGAAGCTGAAATTTGGCATGGAGGTCAAGTGTGTGTGTGTGTGTGTGTGTGTGTGTGTGTGAATGCATGTACGCATGGATGCAAGCATGAACGTATGTGGTCGCAGCTATTGCAAATTTGCGCTTGTTTAATTTGGCAAAGCAGCAATAGGCGGGCAGCGGAGGAGTGACATGAGAGAAACTGTAGAGGTTGAAGAAGAGGCTTGACTGCTGTGGATCAAACAAGTCAGCTAGGAGGGAGCTGCAGGAGTTCAAACAGTTTTGCAGCGTTAGTCATTAATTAACCTCGCACACGAGGAGGTAAACAAACAATGGCAAAACAGCAGCCCACACATGAATGCTACTATAATCTTTCACTTCCGTCTAGATCATTTAAATCACTGGCCTTTGTTAATCTCGCTTGTTAATACTTAATTCAAGAGGATTATAAATCGCCTTCACCTAAATAATAAATGTTAAGTTTTACCTGTGCAAATCACTGAATCAAGCTGAAACTTTATCCTGGATCTCCTGTCAGAAATCACGAATTTTGAAATGTTTAAAGCACTTTCAGGTATTCACATATAGAGAGCTAGAACTAAACCTTTGAAGTCAGATGCTCAAGTTTTATTTGCAAGTCTAATGGAATGCTAACTGAAATAATTTCCATGTTTACCGTTGTTTTCATTAGTTTATGGCTACATTTCCCCCTCTCCAAGACCAGGGGAATTCACACTAACATAAAATGTAAATGTCAGTCAAAGCGTGTCATTTACATGTTACATGTACATGTGTTTACAAGCATGATATGATATGATATGATATAATATGATATGATATGATATGATAAACTTTATTGTACCTGTAGGGAAATTTGTCTTGTCTCAGACGTCACCACACTTTAACAAAAGACAATAACGGCCACACACTTAGTTGGTTCATCTGTCCAGTTCATACATATGATGCAAATAGTGCATCGCTGATTTTCATAGGTTAATGGAGAGAGTTAAATTTACTCAAAAACAAAAGCTGTTATTGTTTTCAGTGTCTTATGACAATAACAAGGTACAGTGTCACCCGGAATAGCAATCCAGCCTCAGAAGATAATAAACAAAGTCACGACATCCAAACAATACAGAACTGTGAAAGAACTGTGAAAATAGCGTGAAAACAAAACAAGTCAAACAGATGACTTCCTTTTAGAGGCCAACATCCCTTCAAAATCCACATGCACGCCTTCAAACACACATGCACACACAGACGTACATGCACACACTTCCCACCTACTTCTACTAAACCACTACATACACACCGCCAGCCTTCCTCATTGTGCTCGCATGCACCTCTGTCATACACTTCCTGTTTGCCCTGTGTTTGTGAGGCAGTGTGTGAAGCGCAGAGGGCTCCGGCAGCAGTAGAGGACCGCCACTCGCTATCAGTGGCTTATTTCACTGCTCTTTCACTTTGTTGCACCATCGTGCCAAGGATGTGGGTTTGTTTATCTGATCACTCGTCTGCTGAATGAATGGCAGTGGGATTGGGCTTGATACGCTTTGGATTGGACTCGTAGACGCACACAGAGGCTATGGGTGCTGGACGATAAACTGCAGGTAAGAAAACGGAGGCTGTGGCCTCATTAACTGAAAGCAGAAACTTCAGAGCATCAGGTTTGTCTTCTGTCAGTTGTAATGTTCAGGGAACAAGGGACACCAGAATGCTAGTATTGATTTGGAAGTGGAAATATGGTTGCGTTGCTTCTTTTAATCACTTATGATGAATGCAATGATGGCATATTAGACAAGTTGCCTGTAAGTGTCCAAGCCTCCCATGTCATTTTTGATGAATCCATATATGGCCAATGCTGTGCGAGACTTAGATGTTAGAAGACTTAAATGTTTTCCTTTCAGTTTAACCAAGGCATTACTTTCATTTAATCAGTTTTTGTTTTGTTTTTGTTTTTTACATTTTAAGGTGATGATTATTTCTGCTTGATGCCTAACAATTTCATATTTTATTTGGGACTCTTGTCTTCTAAGTTGGCTCTGTTGGAGTTCTTTTTTTCTGGCTTGTACAAGTGTATTATGGTGTCAGTGCTCTCATCTCTGAAGTGTGACAAGTCCAGATATGTTATGTCTAATCTTGATAAGTGACAGCAAGTGTGGTAGTGATGGGAAAGGCGGCGGGGGGGCTATCTAAATGACATCACTGACAGAAAAGGAAGTGGCCCCCACCATGGAACCATGCTGGGGGACTTCTGCTTCTGCTTTAGATGCTCCGTATGATCAGCCTTTCGATCATTTATACACATTGAGGAAGTAGGCACACGTGTCTGATGTCTGTTTCAAAGTTCTCATGCTAAATGGGAGCAATGATTTAGGCCAGCATGGTGAATTGTTGATCTGAGATATCTGTATCAGCATCTGCATCTTGCGCTGTAGCATGAGCGCACTTTTTTTGACGAGATTCATCCGTCTGAGCTTTTCTTTTTCAGTAGCTGGGGAAGTCCAAATGATCTGCACATTTACATATGCACATGTCATAATTTACGTTCTTACAATTATATTTTTTCTCAAGCCTGTATAAAATCCAACTGTGTTTGAATGAAACATGTTCCCACTGAAAACCCCAAACCAAAAATGCAAGCGTGCAAACCTGTTTGCTGTCCCTGTACACTGTCTTCACTAGTAGGTGAAAGATCCACCCCGAAAACGAACCGAGGCTACGCCTGAATTCAACGTCCTCACAGTTACACAACTCTTCACACTTCCCAGACTCACAGGAAAAATTACTGTAATGGTATAAGGCTACTAGAGGTGACAACTGTAATTGAACCACCAGTGTGTCCTGATGGGTCTTTGATCTGTGATTTCCAGTTGCTGATTGTGATCAGCCCAACAATTTCACACTTAACCACGTTTTGTTTCTGTTCTTGAGTCTTCCTAAGAAGTGTGACCGGTGACAGAAGACTGCAGGGGTTTAGCTGCCAAAATGTGTCTAGTTCTGGGCTTGAAAATACACCAACCTGAACATAAGAACAGATTATACTAACAGTAGACTAGATTAACCTTTTTGGATTCTTTTCTTTAGAAATATTTACCCTCTAGCACATGCCTGCTCATGAAACCTGCGTCATGTCAACCACACTTCCCTTTATATCACAATAGGGAAAAATATTTAACAAAACAGAAATGCCCCTGTAAAAAATTATATTCCCTCCTTGCATCCTCCTTGTCAGATGTCAGATGTGACCCCACCTCTCCCCTTTATTCTTAGAAATGGTTCAATTACATAATCAGCGGCAGTAGTCACCTCCTCATGTTGTGAAATAACAACTGACTGTGGAATGTTGTGCCATGAATGAAATTCAGCATTGTGATTGACGGATGACAAGAGGTGTGTGAGTGTGAGAGACAGAGAGACGCTCACAGATACATTTTTCTTGAATAATCTGTTTTATTTATCAAGTGTTTCAGATGGAGCGAGAGGAGGAGAGGGTCAGTCCCCGCGTGTTACTCACAGAGCTTTCTAATTTCTTTTTTTTTTATTTTCACACCTAGCAGAGTTTGTGCAAGTGTGTTTTTCACAGCATTGCTTCCTGTTTGTCTCTTTTTGGCTGTGGTATCGACAAAATCTTCTTCTTCACCTTTACTTCACGCACTCTGTAGGCAGCACCCCCGTGTGTGTGTGCGCCCATGCATCTACTCATCCACACAAACACACACACACACACCTGTTACACAAGTCATTGACGTAAGCCTTATGAAATGTTTTTCCCCATATCGTGCTTAAACAAATGGGATATAATTCAATGGGTTTCTTATTGCCGTACCATCTGTACCTTCATTGTGCGATGCCTTGAATGGCTCACTGTTGGCTGGAGTTAAATGTAATTTCCTGATATCACAGGAGCTCATATTTGCATTCATGGCAGTTTCATCATATTTATCGCCTCTAATTGAGGAACTGTAGAAACTCAAAGATTTACATGGAGCTGCGATGATCCTCCTCTGTGTCCCAAGTGGAACAACAACATTCTAGAACTCCTAAAGCACGTTTTTGGCCCATCTGGATATTGTTACATAAAGCCTATGATTTCTGCTCCAATGGATTTCAAGTATTTAACCCCTTTTACTTGAGTAAGTGAAATAGTTTAATAGGTGAGTGCAGTGAGATCTGACTTTTACTGTAGGAACAGCAGCCTTTCTGGACTTTAAATTTTGCTGATATGACAAAGACAGAATCATCCCTGAACCTTGGCAGCATGATCCATCAATTTATTCACAAAGTTCACTCCATTCCTTAATTCTTTGGGAAATACGTCCAATGTTTAAATAATTACAGTATATAAACATTAAAACTTGCAGCTGATCAGTGCGTTGAGTGAGCTACTTGTCCTTTCATTTGAGCCATTTTATCAAAGAATACTCTTACTCTGAAATGAGTACATTTAACAAGAGAGTAAATATAGCTTTACACTTCTCAAACCCTCTTGGAAAAGGTCAAAACACTACTTTGGTTTGGTTTGTAGAAGCAGTAGTGCATCCAGGCTCAACTAGGACTGCATCCACGCTGCAGTAGTGCAGTAGTGCAGTAGTGCTGTGAAAGGATGTATTTGGAATCTTTTGGATAATTTGTAAAGTCACATCTGTACACTTATATTTCATATACCATTTCAAATGATCTTCCCAAAAATCAAGTCTAGAAATTTGATTGGATCAGTCAAACCCAGTGGTTTTGTACTGTTCGGCTGTATTCTATTAAACGGCTCCGTCATGAATATACTGTGAAACCACTATGAAATTTGATTTTCTGAGGATTTCTAAGATCAAAAAAACATCATGCCATAAACAGCAGCCCCAATGATTTGCATCATGCTTTAATTTTTTCATTATTCCTCCAGTTTAATCTGCCACCAAATATGAGCGATCCCTTCCTGCAGGCCGGAGAGTTAACTGCAAACATCTACAACAGCAGGGAGTAGAAATATGAAATATGACAATGGAAAGTGGGTTAAATTGCCAATCTGTTTGTTATAATAAGTCTTTCAACAATCCTGGATAAAATCCCACAGGGGTTAAACTTTACTAGACCCTCTGCAGCCGCTGTGCTGCACCCGCTTAGCCCTGAAGAAATCCCAGCTCTCACCGGTAGTGGTTGTTTGAACAAAAAGGAAGCACTTAGTTACTGTAGCGCTTTAGTGTTGGACTGCTGTTATTTCCTAAAGCCATAAGAGGTCGGTTCACATCCAGTGGGTCAGTGGAGAGAAGTGGAAAGAAGGGGGATCACAGCAGTCTGGGCCAGCAGAGGAAGACTGGATGGGAATATCAGACTGTATCAATCAGAGGAGGGGGGGTGGGAGCAGCGAAATCATACACACACAAACACACACACATATACACATATACACACACACAGCAGCACTCCTCCTTGGTCTGTGGGAGTATATCTGGGAGTCTGATCACACCACAACAATAGGGAGGCACCTGCTTCCTCAGCTGAGCAGGGAAGCTCTCTTCCTGTTAGGAAGCAGTTGGTAATGGGATCAGTGGGAGAGATGGGAGGTGGGAGGAGGGGTGCGAAAAGGTGGAAGCAGGGAGAGGTTGTACAGGATTGCATGAGAAATACAGAGAGAGACAGAGAGAGAGAGGGACTAAGCTGCATGGATAGCACTTGAAGAAAAACAGAGGGAAGACAAACTGGGAACAGGACAGAGGGAAACTGATAGACAGAAGATACACTGAGTCCAAACATTTCTGTGATCTGTTCAAAAAAAGCTCCCAAAGCTGTTTTTACATATGATATAATATGAAGCATTTTAAAATATTTAAAAAGTTGTTGGTGGTGTAATCAGTGTGGAGTAGATGAGATTGCAATGCTATTCATAATGTGCTCAATGGAGGCTACAGGAGAGGGGGAAAAAGTGGGGGAGGGATTCAGAAAAGCCTCTGTAACATCTGATCATGATGATCTCAGTTCACTGGTTGTCAACTGTGTTTTAGTGGTTTTCAACCATGTGCCAGCGATTCCACTGTTAAAAACCACCGTTCTCGAAGTCCCAGGACTGAAACAGGAAAGAGTGGGTCAGTTGCCTGTCTTCAGCACATAGCAGTGTTTTTGATCTCATGCCTGCCTGATTAATGGAATAATCAAGTCATTTCAAAAAAGGCTAATCAGCAGTCTCGTTTCTGGCTGAGATGACATGCCATCCTTTTGTAAGCTGGTGGTGAATTGACTGTAAAGCTGCCTTACTTTTGAATATTCACATTGGTTCACAACCGTAAGCAGTGCTTGTTATTGCCAAGCTGTCGCAACATGTGAAAAAGTGGAAGTGACCTTGTTTACTCTCAGGGATGTTCTGCATACATCCTCTTATGAAAGAACAGACTCATGCATTTGCAACATAACTCTTGACTCTGCTATACGTAAACAACTAAGATGACACATTCAACTTTTGATCGGATTTTTATTGAAAGGCCCAAACTGGAATCAGAGTATAGCACTACTGCCTGTGCCACCAAGATCCCCAAATCACTGGCTTGGCTTATTATATGTTAATTGGCTTTAAAATGATTTTGGTCACTCAAATTGATTGATAGAGCTGGCAAGATTTGATATTTTGAAGTTTGCAATGGTTTCATATCATTTGTATTGTTTGTGAACACTGAAGCACAATTGCCTGGTATTTGAAGTTTCAGCGGAACTTGCGGAACACTTATTTCATGTCCTGATTTTTGTTCGTCTACGCTCTATATTTTTGCAAGAGTAAAAAAAAACAGCCACTTTCAATGCTGCAAAAGCGAGTGCAGTGAAACTACAAAAAGGTATCACTTCATATAAAGCCATTTCACAGCGAGCCTAAGTTGTTTTTCTGTGGCTGTTTTCATTGTTTCAACGTGGTTTAACATGGACGTCAGATACAGAGCCAAAATGAAAATGTGACAGTCTGTGGCTTCAGCTAATGTATTTTTCCCCCACGGTGCGCAAACTTTGCCGCTGTGGGCTATGCCTTGCAAATTGCACTCACTCACACTTAGTAGGGATGTTTAGTAGGACGCGTGTGCAACTGCGAGGATGTGCGTGCAAATGATGTATGGACACACAGAGGACAACATGTAGCGTTACAGAGCGGATGAGGTCATGCCAAATGGTTAGCCAAGTTTTGCTCTTAGCACTATTAGCCAATACATCATTGCTACTTGCTGCTCCACTATGTAACGCTACGCTAACTCCATAGTAGCATAGAGTAGAATTACACATACAGCCAGGACTGAATAAAATCGCTACGATTATAACTGTACCTGTTCATGCAACGCGAACAACTCATAACTTTGGCCCCGTTATATTAAATAATCCAGCACTGCACCTTGACTTCAAACCGCCAGTTCTCTCTGCAGGTAAAGCTTGCCACGTCTTCCTTGCCCACCCATGGACCTTTTCACAGCTGCCAGTTTGACAGGAAATAGTAAGTGAACACAGGTGTTACTAATCACATTAATTAAGGTTCTGTTCTATTTAGGTATAGACCCTTAACTAATGTCATTAGAAACACCTGTGTTTACCGACTATTTCGTGTCAGAGTGGTTGCTGTGAAAAAGGTCAACCGCTACCTGTCTTGCACGCAGAAAGTAGTTTTTCCATGACAGTCTTCCGCAGCTGATAATCGCCCACCTATTTCCACAGGGACACATTTTGCGCCCACACAATGTAGTACAGGTGCACCGGGGGTCTGGACAAGTTCGTGCTTGTTTACATCAATATTACACTTTAGATAAATTAAAGGTTCTGTACGCAAAATTGCTCAAGTAAGAACAATAAGAACAATGTAAACTCAACCATAAATGTATATAATACTTATTTCAAAGCTTTTGTCAGTTGAGCCTAATTGGTCCTCACTTTAATTGACCCTTTGCAATTTTGCATAGTGCACCTATACTGATGCTAAGTAATGCCATTACTGCTAATACTACTGCTATTCCTGCTACAGGTACCAGTGCTATTGCTAGTACTGCCACCACTACTACTATTGATAATGATAATAACCAATACTGTGTGGCTCACTGTGCACTTTCACTGTGTAATTCTACCTCATATGAAGTCCCAACTTTATTTATTACCTTTACGTGTCTCCATTGAACCCGGCCTGGATGCAGCAGGCATAATGGCTCTGACTTATTACTGTAGTTCCTTCCACTCTCACCTGGCTGCCATCCAGCACTGTGCGGCTCTGACAATGACCGGAGTCCTCAGCGCGACCGTCCAACATGCATGGTCCTGCGTCCACGCTCAGTGCCACTCAGGACACCCCGCAGACACAATGCACCCCTGGGGAGGCGCAAGGGCTGAGAAAAGGGCTGCGTGGATGTGTTGTTTACATCTGGAGCTGTTTGGTATTGTTGCCTCTGAATGGCAAGCGTAGGGACAGAAGTGAAGCAGCGGGCGATAATTGAGTTTTGTTCCTCTGGCCTCCTGAACTTTGGTTTGCATGAGCTTCCTGTCCCAGTTCCCTACCGGTGTTAATGATGAGGTCGTCCAGGGGGCCTGATGTATGTGTGTGTGTACAGTATGTGTACATGTATGTGTATGGATATGTGTGTGCATGTGGACACTGGTAGATTGATGCTGGTATGGATACTTAAATATGTAATACATATGCGTAACACACATTTTCATGTATGTGTTTGTGTTCTGTACTGTCTTGTCTCCCATTTTTATAAACTTGCATTCACAGTGACTTGTGATTGTTATTCTGACTATGTATGTGTGTGTGTTTGTGTGTGTATGAGACTCAGTGGGTCAGCATGTGGGTGTATGCCTGAGTCATTCATTGACACCATATCAATTGGCAACCTTCATTTGTTTGCTATACATGTCAAATGGGGAAGTTTTCACACTTTCTGGGGAATTTCTGAGAATATGAGAACAAGCCTTAAATATCTTGGGTGTTGATCATTGCTCATTTCTGCCCGTCTGTCAACTTTATTATCATTTAGCAGGTAGAGGTTTGATTAAGCAGCAGTGTAACCTTTTATTTACGAGCAAGCATTTTTCAGATGATGGAGATTTGAAAGTTTAAGTAATCTGATGAAGAGATTACAGTCTAATAGCATCAGCTACTGTTGGATGATTTGGCTATTCGTGTCAAAGCTAACTGCATGGCTGCTCAAGGTCTGAAACCCCCAATATTTAAAAAGTGTCGCTGCCTCTTAAAAGGGAAGTATTTTTTTTTTTTTTTGCGCTGCTTCTCAAATTTGGACATGCTTCCCCATGGTTGAACATTTTTCCATCACAAAACTCCACAGTGATGAAACCGAGGACGTCACACAAACTTTTAAAATATATACCAAGCAGCAACATCTATCTTTAGCAGCAACACTGTATTTTTCCCCAGTGACTACTTTCCATTCAAAGATCAATAAAAGTTCAGTTTTTCGCAAAATGCTTTGACTTCATTCACCAAATTGCCAAAGGTGTAAAACAACATTAATAAAATCTTATAAACAAAGAATATAAGTAATGTTTTATATTGTCCCATAGCACAAAATGAGCATATAACTCAGAGGAGTTAACTGAGTTACAGGCCAATCCTAGTAACTCTTACTTCACCAGTTGTTGATACCTCTGGCTCTCAAAAATCACTGCCTGGCCCATATTCTGTGTTTTGGAACAAAAGCTCAGTCTTATTGTCATCTTTCAGCAAATCAGTAGTGCCCAACCTTAAACTGATCCCCAAAATGTTGTGAAATGAGCACAGTCTTTTAAAAATAACACACTCTGCGTATGCAAAGTGAGTATTTAATTTGAGAGCTGTCCAAACATGTTAAAGGTCCCAGCAAATTCCAGGGGAGGAGGAATGTTTTTGAGAATTTCTGCTTCTTAGTAGACATCATTTGAATAAAAATGGAAAAGTTTTTGTGAGTGACCTTGTCGGGGAAGCAACAGCTACATCTACAAAAAGAGCCTCTGTCCTCTTGCAACTTTGTATAATCAAGAGGTGAAGTCCAGTTGAAATTCCATTGTGTGAGAACTGGATTGTATTTTGAATGAAACAATACAGTATCTTTGGCTTGGATTGCCATAGTCAAACTACATCTCAAAACTTTGTGAGCTTGATCTTTAAAGTCTGGATGGAGAGCAGTTCACACACTGAGCATCAAAGATTTGATGTAAAAGCTTTCAAAAACTGTTAGCTACCTTTGACCTTTTAAAATATTTAACCCCAAAAGCTAAAGGTTTTATATATCTACTCGAATGCTTAAAAAAGAGCCGAGATAAATAAATCTGAACCTAAGCTCTTTTCAGTTGCTGATGGGACACTCCTACCATCCTGTCATGCATAACTTCTGATGTGATGCAGTCATAACAGAACTGAAACAATGTTTTACACCTGGGGAGACCTCAGTTGCTGTGAACAGTCAAATATGATGAAAAACTGAAAGTTAAAAAAGTGAAGTGCAGCACATCGTGATGAGTCAATGGGTAAAGCCACATAAAGATATACGTGTGATGTTGTGGACTCACACATTTAACACCATGTCACCATGTTTTTCTCATCCCTGGAAAAGGGAAATAAGTGTAATAAACCCCTGTTCTGGATGTTTTTCTCTTAAATAAGAAAAATCAATAATAGAGACATTTATAAAAGAGAAAATAAAGAGAAACACATATACAGAAGTGTGCAACACTTTATTTTTCCCTTTTTCCAAATCTATTTCCAGTGAAACTTTTCAGATTATTTTTCTATTGTATCTCCCATATTTCCTTTCATAGTCCACTATAAACAGCATTGTATCTCACCATATGTCTATATAATGAAGCATCTAATTAAAGCTGAAATGACATGACATAAAAATATCCAGTAACCATTTGGACATTGAATAGATGCTGATGCCTGTAATATCACTGAAAACCTGTGGAAATACAGCAGCACAATGAAATTTCGTCTGTAGTCACTGAACTGATGCTAACTGCATCATATTGCAAACCTTTTGTCCTCCTTTGGGTTGACATTAAGCTTGGCCACCCACTGCAGGTTACTAATCATCAAAAGGTAGCTGTAAACATTGTCTTCATCAGATTTGTTTACATCCCGTAATCTGACACCATGATACCACTTGTACTTTAACCACCTGTAGGCCTAATCCATGGCTGTACAAACATGCTGATTACTCAAAATCAAATCAAAATATAATTTTAACTATGAGTACAAGCATTTAGTTAATTTGACAAATAGATAATTAGATAAATAGATAATTAATAACAGAGGGTAGTATTAAGTAATTTCAATAAGAGTGGCCACTCTGCCCTCTTTAAAACTTGTGTTAATCACCCCTCCAAATGCGTCTGGTTAGAAAAAGAAGCTGTGAGGTGGTATGGAGGGAGAGGGGGGGGGTGTGTGTTTTATGTGTGATTTCACATTTTATCAGAAAGCTGTCTCTGAACATGACGGTAAATGTAGCTCTACTGGGCATCATTGTCAGGATTTTCTATTTAAAGAGTCCAGATTATCAGGGCGCTCCGGTGGATCACCGTGTAGAGCGCATCATCCTATTACCATGGCAACGCGGGTTCGATTCCGACCCTATGGCCTTTGCATGCACGTCATCCCTTCTCTCTCTCTCCTCCGTCTTTCCTGTCGATCTACACTGTCACTGACGAATAAAACAGAAATGCCGAAAAAATGGATCCATATTTCATGGCAGCACAGTAGGCGACACTTGGCATTGTAAACAACCCCCCGGTCTGCTGTGGTTCCTCACCTGAGGTGCCCTGTGATTGTATATCGGGCTCATTTTCATACTTACCTGGTCATCGGCCTTCATGCAAAACAGCTGGCAGCCGTGCATATAACTAACGCTGTTCTTGGAAATTGAAGGGCGATGGAAAAACAACGACGTGCCACATCGGAGCAGCTGCTAAATCCTCACTGTGTCCCGTCCCGTTGCAGGAGCGACTGAGCGGTGAAGATGCAGCACACCTCGTGTACAGAGGACCGGATCCAGCATGCTCTGGACCGGTGTCTGGACGGGCTCAGGCAGAGTCCCACAGCGGCACAGCACTGGAATGGTAGGACCTTTCACTTTTTCCACTTTGTTTTCAGCCACTTCAGCCAGCCACTGTTTTGAATTTCCTTATCAGCTCTCTGACCAAAAGTTTTAGGACTTGTTTTCTGGTCTGGTGATGTAAAACATGATGTAAAACAGTAAACCTTAAGTGTATTGTGCTTTGCTTTTGGTACACAGGCTTCTGACAAAACAAGTGGCAATGAAGCAAACCACAACAAATTATTATCCTTGTGCACGCTTTTAATGAGAGCTATTGATTACATGTCCATAGTGATTATTGTGTTGTCAAAACCAGATCAAAACCTTGTATATCCAAAACAAAAAACTTCTAAGCGACTTTTGTAAGAAGTCTGACAACAAATAGTCAATAAAAAACAAAGCACTAACTGCCAGACACCCACTTGGAGGGAAGGGCTAGAAACTGGTATGCCACTCACCACTTTACTGATATAGTGACTGACTTTTTTTTTTTTTTTTTTAAGAAATAATATAGTGGAGCCTCCTAGTGGAAGGAGCGAGGTTATTAGGGATACGGTTTGGCAAGCACAGCCCTGGCAGTTGTAGTTTTATAATGATATAAAACAGATATAAAACAGAAACAGAGATCATCAAAATTGTAATCGATAATTTTGTTATGCTCGATTGACTAATCGTCTCAGTTCCCATGGTTTCCAATGAGGAATATTCAGAAGAATCTCAGGTCTACACTCACATACACTCATTACAGAGTATATTTACATCTTGTTCACATACATTGGGCTCACATACTTACAGACCCACTTACAGTGACATTGCTCAACAGTGAATGGAAGAGGTCATCAGTCCTGTAACCTTCAGTTGAGAAGCAGATGAAAGCGAAACATATTTTCACAAATATCCACCACAGTGTTCACCGACGCATTTGGACGTGATCTGTTGTTGACAGTCAGAGTGTGCTGACTCAACTGCAAGGCGCTTGTTTTTTTCTCACATTCTCCACACGAGAACAGCGTGTGACAGACACATAGGCAGCCCGGTCAGTAGATGAGTTTGTGAGCGTATGGTTGTTGTTGTTGGCGGTGCTGCTGCTGCTGCTGCTGCTAAAAAATCATCAGGCATACGTGTTATTTGGTGCTGGGGGGTGGAGGGGGGTGTCTGAGTTGACACGCCAGCTGGGAGGAAGTGGTGGCAGAGACCACAGAGTGTGAGTGAGGCGTCATGAGGCAGGGGTGAGCGTAGCAGAGGGCGTAGAGAGGAGCGGAAGATCAGCCTGGCATCGGCCTCCTACGCGCCAAACAAGAGATCGAGTGATACACACACCCTGGCTGTGCAAACACGTGTTTTGAGTTTTACCTGCTTGACGTGCACTGATGAACAGATTTAACGGTTCAGTTTTGAAATGATGAAGGAGATGACTGGTGCGTTGCTTTCAAGAAGAATGATAGCTGGAGTTTTGTTTTTCATGTTTCATCATGGGCCTTCACTGCTCTTGTTTTTTTTGTGTGTGTGTGTTTGTGTTTGGAACTTATATGGAGGGTATCATTTATTTATCTAATGTTGAGATGATTAAATTTATGCATTCACATGATTATGGGGAACCCACAGGCTCAAATTGAATGTCAAGTGCAGAAAAATAAAACTAGTTAAATACACACATTGCTAAAATACAATGAATTTTATAAATGGAGGCAGCACACTGATTTTTGGCAAAAGCTAGTTAACGATCTTGTGTGCAGAGCATTATAGGAGCAAATGGCGTTGATTTGATGTTGCATGTGAACAATTGCTGAGGTGTCAATTGTTCAGACCTCTGGAAAACAGCTAATGGAAACTGCGCTCTTCAGGACTCGATTTATCTGGAGTTGTTTTTTTTCTCTGAGAGTGGGTGTTGGATGTGTGGTGTCAGCTACCACCTCCAGATTGATGGCCGCTTTTAGATCCCATGTAGCTCTATCACGCTATTATCTGCTTTTATCTCATCGGCTATAAAGTTTCCATTTCACACCGTGACAGAAGACGCGTCAAGTCTCTTATCATGAATGTCTTCAGGAAACTGTTTCAACTGATGCCGCCTCCGTATGGGGGAGATGCCAGTTTCGAGGAATTATTATTATTATTATTAACCAGTTTCACTTTACATTTGAAGGGCCATGTGCTTATTACTGGGCCACTTGTTTAGGGAGGAGACCTAACAGTTATAAGTTTCGTTACAACAGGAAATCACTCCTGACAAAGCTGTGGCAGAAATACATGTAAACATCATACAATGGTGAACAGTGAATGAAAAATGACTAAAAATGCACCCTGAGGACCCCAGTACAGAGTCATGGGTTTTCAGAGCCTCTTGTTAATGTTGACCACCAGCATTTAGTTCATCACCCATCATCACAAGTACCTGGACAGCACTCAGCTCCAGAAGTTCATCAGTGCAGTCTTGTTGGTGTTAGATTCCTGTCGGCTATGATTTGACATACTTCACATTTACAATTAAAAAAAAAATGCTAAGAAAAGCAGAAGTGAGTCATTGTAATAAATATGTATGCCTGTATCTTAGAGACTGATGGCAGAGGCGGATACAGGCCACATGCAGGAATTATCTCATGGGCGTCTTTTGCACAAGAAATGAATGTATGTTTATGTTAAGATCAGACATGCAGCGCTCCTAAATGTGCAAAAAACATATTTATACAGCTGAGTAGTGTGATATTATTTCTTGCAAAACGTTTTTAATTCTCTCTAGTGCACTGTGTTACGTAAGTGCATTGAGCTAAATCTTTTTTAATAAATTGGAATGGGAATTTTGAATTAAATTGTTTAGAGTCACTTTATGTATTATATATTTTATTTGTCCACCCAGGTGTTATGCAGTACGTTGTACTTTGAGCTCTATTTATACACTTTCTGTCAATTCTGTAGAGCGTTGCAGTGTATTGGGATACAAATGACCCATGTATTGTGATATTTATTATATCATAAGGTCCTTGCTAATACCCAGTGCTACTCATAAATCAGGCTTATCTGGTTTGTTGTCATGCAAAGTTATTCTTTATACCTTCATTCTTCATACAAATATGACCTCTACAAAATCTATATCCCTGTGTGTGTTTTCATACGTGGATGAGTATTTGAGTATTTGTAGTAGTATTTGTATTTTGCGTGTACTTGTGCATTTACTGACATGAGTTCACCTGTGTCGCGCTCCAGTGCTGATGTGCTCGGCGGGTCAGTCGATGAACCGCTGGAGTCTGGAGGAGCTGGTGAAGAGAGACCCAGAGAACTTCCTCATCCTCCTGCAGCAGATCATCAGGAAGACCAGAGAGGTAGGAAGGGAGAGGTCAAGGGTCACAGGACTAGAGAATGGGGGTGGTTGTATGTGTTGTGTAGTGATTTTTATCTTTCTGCAGTGTGAAAGTGTAAGACTAACCTAATTACTACTTTCTCTCGTGCTCACTCTCTCCACTCTCTCTTATCTTTCTCTCTTTTTCTCCCTCTCTCTGTATATGTGTTTGTGTGTGTGTGTGTGTGTGTGTGTGCGCGCAGGTCCAGGAGCAGTGTCAGTATGAGCTGGTGGCTCCACTCGCTATCATGTTTGCCTCCACTCTACTTCAGGTAAATACATGTTCGTCTCCTCCCAGATCTGATTTTAGCAAGCTGTCTACCACCACTGTATCCTGACTTCCCAACACTGCTCTTGAAATGTTTCCGATGTTTACAGGCACTTTCTCATCTAAAGGTCAGTTCCTCAATTCAAATCAATGGGAAGTTTGTTTGAGCAAAGAAAGCAGATTTTAGAGCTGCTTGATTTATCTTGGCAGCTCTCAAATTGACTCTAAAGCATGAAAGCACTGACTGGAAAACAAGAACAGACAGTTCTGGTCAAGCCAGTTCCTGTTTTCCAGTTGGTCTGATTCGCCTAAAATCAAGCAGTTTTGATTTTGTTTAAAACAAACAAATAAATAAATAGATAGATAGATAAATAAATAGATAAATAATAATTATAGTAGGTGAGAAAGATGACAAGTTAAAGGAAACCAAATTCTTCTATGGGACCCATTCTCTCTCATGTCATCACTGGTTATTTTAAACACTTCTATTTTTGTGCTCTTTTTCAAGAAACAGAAATGTGCTCTTTGGCCCGTATGTCTTGTCTATCTTGTCTCTTCCTAGTTTTAAGTTTGTCCTCTGCTCATTTTGACTGCTATTCTGATGTGATGCATTTTACAGGATTCATGAGCCACCAAAAAGTTGTCTTTGACAAAACGTTATAGAATTGAAGTTAGCTTGCATGGTGCTGACAGTGACTCTCTTCACACAATTGGCACTCCTGAGTTCACGTGGTGGCATGTAGCCACTTATACTGTAATAACTGCAGGATGTTGTCGTTACTTGACAAAAGTAATAAAATGTCCCTCTAAATGGTTTGAAAATGTAATATAACCTGCTAAATTGCTGGTTGATGTCCTGTAATAACATGCCATTATTACACTAATTGGCATGTATTATCTCATAAGGCACATAACATGGTAGTTTTACCTGTTAATATATTAATAATATTGATGAATAATGTAATAAAACACCAGTATGCTATGACATCATCCCTTAAAGATATGTTACACCTCTTGTGAAGTAAGAAACAGTCTATGTCAGTAAATATGTAATATTGGGATGAAATTTATTACATAAACAGGTTTTAATTTACTTTAAATTAATGTGGAAGGACTTTCCTGATGAGTTTTGGCATGCTATTACATTATCAGATGCTACAAGGCCATCTGAAATCACTTCTCCCTGAAAAACACCTCCTGAACAACAAACATCTCAGCTGAACTCCCTGAGTTCAGCTGAGGTGTTTTTCGCCTCTCCAAACCAATTGAACAAAGGCAGCAAACACTCAGAGGGCAATTTAACCACACCAAACAATCAGCAAACTTATCCCAATAGAAACCAACTTCAACCACTTTTACTTGGGGCAACAGAGCAGCCGAAGCCCAGTAAACAGAAATGTGCCCCCTCTTCAAAGCCGTGACCTCACAGCCCCCAACAGCACAGGCGCCCCACTAAAATACTTTGGTTTGTGTTGTGGTTGCAGACGCCTTACTGTCCTCCAGAGACAGAGCTGCTGGTGGAGGCCATTGAGGTGTTTCGTACCTTCCTCACCTGGCCTGACCCGTACTGCAGTGTGTGCAGAAACCTCCTCTCCACACTGCAGCTGGAGATCAAAGCCCCAGGTAAACATGAAGCTCTAACTCTGTCTGCGGGTCAGTCCTGCTCTCTGTCCTCCAGTCTGTCTGTCTCTGCGTCTATATTTGTAATCTTTGGTTTTGCTATGTGACACACTCTCCCATATTTAACCACTGTAGTCACCCTCCCCCTAGCGTCAAGGCAAAGTAGTGCAATTAGGTCACCTCAGATAGAAAACACTACTCATACAGTAAATGCCAGTTATCAACAACAGTCATGACGGGAAGAAGATAAAGATGCAGGTTGATATGGGAGCGTCATCACTGGAACATGATATTGTTTGATTGCAGATGTAACTTTAGAACGTGCTAAATGAAAAGCAGAAGTTGGATGTGGACACCTGCCCTGAAATTTACAGGAAGGATTAATGGAAGTGGCAAGCATTAGAATAAATTCACACTGAATGAATGAATGAATGTAATCATGCACAATAGTGGATAGTGGAACTGTAACTTGCTGCAAGCAACACTCAGACAAAAATATAGAAGTGAATCATATAAGTCAAATAACACTGTTTTGCTGCCTTGTTGACTCTTTATTGGATATCTGTGATGTGGACAATAAACAAATATTTGCTTTGTTTAATATTTGCACTCATTTCATGATATATCACAATTTAATTTTGGATCACAGCATCAAGTAATGCATATTGTGTTTGTTTCTCAGGGATCTCGTTTCACAGGCTGGTGAGAGAAGAACAGGGCCTGAGCACCTCCAGCCAGCACTCTAAGACCATGTACGTCCACACAACATCACTGCTTATTTAATCTCTTTAGCATCATACCTGCTGCGACACTGACTATTTTGGTGTTGCCTTAACTGTGTTATGTGCTATAATCTTACATCCATTCTGAGTATTATGCGGTAGATGTGCTAACAAGTCAACACGAAGCCTGTTATTGTCATATTCACAGTTCAGTTTTGGATTATGATAAGTAGCATAGTGGCCAGTATTTCTATGTTTAGTAACCAATGCTGGTCATAAACAGATATTGGTATTTGTGAAGCCCAGGTTCTATACCTAATACACAGAATAAACTTCTTTCTAATCTCTTTGTGCAGCTGCATGTTCATTGCTAATCTATTTTCAGTAGATACTGAGTGTGTTTGTGTCATATTTTTAACACAAACCATTCATGTGCATATTTTTTTATCTTGAGTCCTTGCACTATTACACCTAAGCTTCTGCTTTTTCCATAAAAAGGGTGGTGACTTGTTTAGCTGGTAGTTAACCTTAGCTTCAACTAATGACACATGTAAGATAACACCTTATCATTTCTAAGGCTGCGCTTTTACTGTAAACAACAGGAAGTCCCTTTTCAGCCCCTCTTCCATCCCCTTTTGTATCAACTATGCCACAGCTTTCTGTTTGCATCTTGTGACCAGAAACATATGCACCCTCACCTTGCACCCATCAGCTCCTGTACATGTACACCTGTGACATCAGCTGTGTCTCCTGCCTGTAGGACGGTGCTGCTCATGAACCCGGGAGAAGTTCCTGATGAGTTCCTGTCTGTGGCGGAGCAGCTCAGTCGCATCCAGCACTCTCAGAAAGAGACCTACATCACTCTGATCAAACACGCCTTCCAGTCCACCCTGAGCACCAAGTACCCTCTGCATAGCATCCACAGGGCCCTGCAGGTATGCATTTAGAGCAGTGGTTCATCAGCTATGGGTAGGGTCCTAAAATTGGGATCATTAAAGTTCTTCTCCAAATTTTTCTATAGAGGTTGTTTTTAAAGTGGCAGTTATGTTATGCTGCCAAACCCTTCCTGGTTCCTCCTTAAACTCTGCATATATTGATTTAAAATGGGTAGTTCACCATATGTTTCATTGCCTGAGGATAATTATTACATTACATTGCTTAGTAAGCAATAGCAGTGAAATGTGTGTGATTGATTGGCGGCATTATTATCTACATTACACCCAGCTAGAATGGCTGTATGTGTACTATATCATATCATGAATACTCCTTACCAGGCAAAGAGTGTGAATGAACTCGGGGAGATCTTCTCCATGGTGAGCAATGTCTTGGAGTCGGCCGCCACCATGGGCGACCCATCGAAGGGACGCAGTCATGTGATCCAGGGTCTGGAGAGACTAAGGGAGAGGATCAACATCCCGGCATCCAATGGAAGGAAGTCTGATGGTAAGAGGACAAGTGTCAAATAAACTGGGACATGTGTATGCAGTTTATCACAGTATTGTGGTTATCATTTCCAGCAAATGTCACTCAGGTTGTTATTTTTCTGGTTGTTCATTTTTTTCTGTCCTCTCTCTTAGGAATGTTGCAGACGCTACCACTGCCGACAGCCAAGTGCTACATGTTTCACTGGGACAAAGATAATTTTGGTAGGTATTTAATGATTATACAACTTTAACGATGCCTGAAAGGAAATTCCCTCTCCACTTGGAGCTGGTAGTGACTCTTGATCAAGGCCACTTCAGCAGGGTGGATGCTTGTCTAGTCCTCCAGCTGAAGAATCATATCCCTGCTCACTACAGCTTTCACATGATAATACACAACATATTTTATCTGTCCAAAAAGGTTGCTACTTGGACTTAATGTTTCTAGTTTGTTTTACAATGTGTCCTCGGGATAGTACAGATCACCATGACGTCGATTAGCCTCCTTATCATCACAACTGATATGATCCTTCTTACACTCAATCATCTGATATTTGAATGTGACAAATATTTGTCGATTTTGTTTCCCATAGATGCTCTGAATACCCTCTTGGAGAATGAGGACGATGTGCTGACAGACCTTGAAACCACTAACGGACAGACTGAGGAGGTAATCACTGATGATGAAGATGAGGAGGACGCTGCGGACACTGACCTAGAAGAAGAAGAGGAAGAGGAAGAAGAGGATGTAGGAGTGGATTTGCCTTCCATGTCTATCATCCCTAATGGCTACAGCATCAACCATCGTGCCTCCACCTTCTCCACCATCTCCTCCCTCTCCACTGCCTCTAAAGACTCCATGTTCTCCACCCTGTCCATAGCCTCAGAGTCCTGCGCCCCGTCTCTCTTCTCTGTCACCTCTAGTGCTGACAGTGACTTCTTTGAAGAGCCCGATGACCCCTACATCTGCTCTTCTCCCATCTCTGAAAAGTCTTCACCAAAGTCCACCAATAAAGCTTCTGCTAGGCTCAGCCAGCACTTCTATAGACTCTTCATCAAGCCCAAAAGTTCTCGGTTACTGTACCGGGCCAAGAGCTTAGGGAACCCGGAGTCCAAAGACCTCTTGCTGGTGCGTTCCCAACGCTCCAACTCTTTGCCCCAGCAGGTCCAGTTACGCAGCCCTGAACCTTTGCTCCAGCCACAAACTCAGACCCTCAGACACGTCTGCTTCCGTAGGAGGCCCATTCTTAGCAGCGACGAGGACAGTACGAGCACTACGCTGAGGGTGGTGGTGTTTGGAGCGGATCATGTAGCAGGGAAGGTGGCACGGGCTTACAGCAGCCTGAGGAGGAAGGAGAGTGCATGTCCACGTCTCAGCAGGGCCTTCAAGCTTCAGTTCTACTTTGTGCCTGTGAAGAGGGACTCAGCAACAGGGCAAGGACGCCTGAGGTCTCCAAGCCCTATGGTTCCAATTGGCAATTTGTTGAAAGGAGCAGCCTCGTCTACTGTAAGTGGAGAAAAAATCCCAGCAAAGAATTTGATAGACATTGATATGATGGCTGGTGCTAACATTAAATACCTGTGTAATGATGTTCATGATCATCCATAGCTCCTGCCTGTGAAATCAGCACCTAAATATCTTTCTGAAATCAGTCCCAACAGATTACAAACCTTTTTAATATGAATGTTTACTGTGCAATATTACATTGTGAAATGTTTCTACTTGTTTTGGTTGACACTGAACTCCTAACCTTCCTCATTTTACAATCCCTGAACTGCTTACTGAGCAGCTTCTGTATGCATTTTCTATGTACCCATAATACATGACATAAGCAATGCAATGTCATATCTATACCATTATACTTCCTGAAACTGTAGAAGAGCTACCCGGTAGGAACTTGAAAAACTGACACGGCACATTGCATAGCCAAATGAATTGCACCTAATGGAGAATTCCACTGTTTTTCATTCAAATTGCTGCTTTTACTCAACCAGGACCTCAGCCTCAGTGGCACAGAAGACAGTACTAATGATATCGCCCGTCTCCTTGGTATGTTGGATCCTTGGTACGAAAGAAACACCCTCAGTCTGCTTAAGTTGCCCGCCAACGTCGTCTGCCAGGTACAACTACAATCTAACTTTATCACTGACCTACTCAAAAATAAATCTATAAATATACTTTAGTAAAAAATCTACTTATTACACTAATTACTCTAATTCCACCCTGATTTATTATTAAGTGTATACTCAGAGGATTGTTATCATTCAGGACAACGCATCACAAATGACAGACATTTCTCCCTGTGCTTTAAAGTCTCATAATCAGTCACAGGGAAAGAAATTAGTGAGTGAATACAAAGATAAAGCCTGAAGCACAAACACCAGCAAATACCAGCGGTGGTTTAATTAATGATGCGTGATGTTTTGCTTGGGCCAAACCTATATCATTCTACTGTGTAACTGAACAAAGAGGTAAACTGTCTGGTTCTGTCCTGCAGCAAACCTCGAAGACGGAGTCAGAGTCATATGATAGTTCATATGAACATCGCTTACCCATCCTGGCGGACCTGGTGCTGTACTACTGTCGCTACGCTGCCCGGCCTGCACTGATCCAGCTCTACCAGGCTGAGGTTAGACACACACACACACACACGCACATACACACACAGAGTCCCTGTCTTACAAGTGATTTTATGGGCTTTTTCAGTCAGACACCCAATTTTAAGAGACTTAGCCCTGGGATCCAGAGCCATAAAACCTTAGCCTGCTTGTCATGTGATGACTATGACACAAGACCCTGATGCATTCTGGGTTGCACACATTGTTTAGTAGATACTGTTCCGCATGCATACAAAGTGATTGAGTGTCTTTGGTGTTGTGTAGCTGACGTTAGCTGGAGGAGAGCGAAGGACTGAGGTGTTTGTCCATTCACTCGAGCTCGGTCACACTGCAGCAACACGAGCCATCAAGGCCATGGGTGAGTCTGACGCGCACACACACACACACACACACACACAGACACACACACATATCCTAGCAACTGCTCCACAATAAATATCATGATCCACATTTTCCATACAGTGAAATGCATCATCAGTTATTATGAGGTTAAGATTGGACAAAATGTCTGGTGGAGGAACATCTGCTATTTCAATTCTATGATTCACAGTATACTTCTACTTTCCTAGTTTTGCTTGTCTCCACCATTTGCACTTCTGATTTTCGATTTCCTATGAGAAGTACAAATATAAGGAAAACTGGTTATGTAACTGTGATTCTTTTGCCCGGTAGTTTTTGTTGGAATGGCTTTGGCTTACCCAGAAATCACCCTGTTTTTCTTCTTGCAAACTGCATGCTTGTTACAGTGGCTGCTGTGCAATAGTCAAAAAGTACCTGTCTTCAAATTCTCTTCACCTGGCAGTAACTTGTAAGTAAGCGGCAGTGCACCACTACTCCCAACTGGAGCTAATTGTGGCTTTATATTTCTGTCTCTGAAGGTGCTGCCAGTAAGAGGTTTGGCATTGACGGTGACCGAGAAGCAGTGCCTCTGATGTTGGAAGTGGTTTACAACAGGGTATGTGGTGATTCACTTTACTTCATGCTATTAATATGAACTTGTCTTGAAGCTGCAAGATTTGAACACAAAATAGAGAATAACATCCCATTCATTCACCCTATTTGCCCAAACTGAGTTCTGGTATGGACATTTCTCCACTATCTCTTTGTGATCTGCTGTTTTTTTTTCTCTTCCAAGTATTCCAGCAACAATAATATCCCCTCCTCTCTGCTCATTTAGGTGGTGATTAGTGGGAGAAGTCAGTGGAAACGAGAAACCAAAGTCTGCACCTCGATAAACCTCATCAAAGCATGCAAGAATCCCGAGGAGCTAGGTAAACTATTGCCACTGGTTATTAATTCATAGCCAAGTTGTAGAACTTTTTAAAGTAAGTGCTGAATCAAGATTATACATTCACTGCCTGGGGCTCCAAGATTACTTCAGTACTGGCATGTTTAATTCATAGGTTTGAACATATTTTTTCACTGTGGACATGAAACTTTGAAATTATAAACAATTTGCTGTAGAACTTAGTATAGTAGTATTTCTGAAGAAAACTGAATCTGCAACTTGAAAGGAAAATTTTTCACAAGTTTTCTTTATGTTTTAAATGAGGCAATTTTGACTTGAAATGATTCATTAAATATATTGCGTGACTGCATCATTTGAGCAATATTATCTGGAACCTGCATGTCATTCTGTTGTGGTCCTTGTATAAGATGATGACGAAGCAATCTCAGCAGTGTGTGAGATGTGATATTCATAGTTAAATCCAAACCCCTCTCTCAGACTCAAAGATGGAGTGCCTGCAGCTGACGATGACTGAGGTCCTGAAGAGGCAGAACTGTAAAAGCAAGAAGGGATACAACCAGGTGAGCTGGATGTGATGTCAGTCTGTCTCGGTGGTTTGTGGCTTCGAAAACGCCTCCAGCAGACGGAGGCAGCAGCATGCTTTCGGAGACGTGACAGTGTGGTTGATAGCATCTCGAAATCATCTCTGCTGTGTCTCTCATCTCCTCTTGTATGCTGAGAATGAGGCTTTTTCACACTGACAGCCCGATGAGAAAAAAGCCACAACAGGAACGACTCAAGTCTATTTTGGCGGCGTATGTTTTGATAGTAGCGCTGTTTTCTCAACCTCATCCTACCTTTGACCTCATTAAGCCTGTTTGTATTCTGATTTGTTGATTCGATTTGTCATTTTTCTGCATCTCAGCAAGGTGCATATCTCTAGCGATCAAATTGCAAATCTCAGATACCAAAACTCAACATGACCTAGACGGCAAAACCGACACAGTTCAACAGCAGCAGCAACAAAAACATCATATCAAAGGAGTCCCACGATGTATTAGCAGAACTGTGAGGGGAAATTTCACCTTCAAGCATTTTTCCCCGGTTCAAAAAACACAAAGTATCATGCATTCCAGGGTTTATCTTTTGATTTAAGTTTGCACTGCTCCTCTGTCCCTCTGCAGCAGCTGAGTGTGACTGAGGTGAAGGTGGACAAGGTGCAGGTCAGCGGTACTGGAAACACAACCTTTGCAGTCTGTCTGGACCAGGATGAGAAGAAGATCCTGCAGAGTGTCACCAGGTGTGGAATGAGGACACACACACACACACACACAAACAAATAGATGGAGGCTTTGAACATGCAAAACCTAATAGGAAAAAATGAGGGGAATCACATGTGATATTAAACCTGTACAGTAAAAAAAAGAGTACAAATGAAATTCTTTTAGGTGGCGGTTACTCCACCAAGCAGGATGCCTTATTTTATTTAAGTTGTGATAGGGTAAGTACTAAAAATAAAAAATAAATGTAAAATATATATATATGTAACAAAGATGGATAAGATAGATTTATTGTAATTACTTGAATTATCTTTAGTATTTGTCTTATTGTCATCCATTTTCTGCAACTACATCAGTCCCCTTTTTGCATGGGTGTAATCTAAATTTAATTCAATCTAACACAATAGACAAATAGAAAGAAGTACACACACACACATCTACTCACAGCCTCTACAGTTATTCCATTAATCCATGTTTCTCCCTCTGTCCCGTGTAGGTGTGAGATATCTGTGTGCTACAAACCTGACAACTCCACAGACTGGAAGCTCAGCAAAGCCCAAATCTCTCCCCAAATCCAGCCTCTTCACCCCACCTTCTGCTCCCTCCTCTGCCTACCCATCGTCACATTCAGCGGGGCCCTGCCCTGACACCACTCGCCTCCGGTCTGGATGGTTTCAAAGGAACTTCAAAATGTTTTCAAACCCCCTGAATAATGGACAAGTCGGAGAGGGGACAGTCAAAAAGGTGCTGGCTCGTCAGTCACACAGAGTATATCTGGAGGGGGTGCTCAAGCCTTGCAGTAAATTTGAAAGGAGGAGGATAAAAGATGTGTTTTGGACAAGAGGGCACAGAAGGAGTTGGGTGACATTCAGTTCCTTCATTTCAACCTGGTTTCTTAAAGCTGCACTGGGCGTCTTAGCCCCAAATGGCAGTAAGATGTAACTGCTAATGAAAGTTAAATACCAAGAAATCCTGTGATGTGATGTCAGTAAACTGCACACAGCACACGTATGTTTGCCAACCCAGACAGTGGTGGTTTATACCAAAGGAAACCCAAAAAAAAAAAAAACCAAGAAAGATCTGATGTCAGTGAGTTCCCCGTCTCTGTACAGAGCAGTTGCTCACAGCTTGGATTTTAACTTTCAATATGTCACTTCCTGTTGGTGGAGAAGTCACCATACTCCAGAATTTTATTCGGGCAACTCTATGAATCCACGGTGCTTCAGTCAGAGAACGGGATGCTCTACTATACTGCAGCCCTACTTTGTGATTTACTGTAAGCTAGTACGTCAGCTGTATTTTTACAACAAAAGCAAACCAAAAAAAGTCTTGCCTAGTGCATTCCAGCCTAAAGTGGCTGATGGGTTGATTGTGTGAGGGCTCCCACATGACAGTATAATGAGCTTGGGCCCCCAGGGTGAGACTAAATTTATTCAATGGTTTGGAGAGCAGACATGTTGAAGAACTGATGTACCGTTCTCTGGATCAACTGATATGGACACAGAAACCCAGAGAAACTTCACATCTGTTGACCAGGACATACACTGTAACAGAAACTGAAACTCCATTTTTTGGAGTGAATGTGGAATGAGGGAATGTGGGATATGAGACCATGTCTGAGAATGGACACTATGGACTTGTGAAAAATGTAAATATTATGTTTATAATGTATTGTATTCTGTGTATTTTATGTAGATAGCCTGACATTGTGACACTGTAATGTTTTGTCTGAATGTAATTGACGTGGACTTTTACAGCACTTCTCTCACTGACTTCTTGTAAAGATATCACTGTTTTTTTAACTGCAGTAATAAGTTTGACCAGCAGGGGGCTCTGTTGACTCTCCCTTCAGCTTGACAAGGTCACAACATCACTTTGACAGTCTAGGCAGAACTGATAGCTCTGACGGTAAAATCTACTTTGCAATGACTGTAATGTAGCTCATGTATAGACCATATATTACATTTATTTGATAATCTTGAAAATCGATCATCATGGGCACAAACAGATTTGCTGTAATGGTGCTAAAACAATATATTAAAGGTTATTTGTTACACCCTTACACTGTAAACAAACTATGCACATTTTGTTAAAAAATAATAATAAAACTATAAATGTACAAGTTGTCAGACTAAGGGACCAGCACTGCATATACTCCATTTTATGGAACTGTAGCACTTCAACATTTGGTCAAATGAATTACAATGAGTGAGGTTATGGTACTTTAATGTTCAAATGACAGTCTGGCACTACCGCCTTCTTCGTGTGATCATCATGCGATGTGGAAGTTTTGCGATGTAAGTGTTGAAAATGTATGCAAATACATTACAATACAAATACTGTAAAAATTAAAATCCAGTACTCATTAAAATATATGGAGATTTCCCTTTGTGTGAAGAAGCTGTTGTCTATGCGTTTTGTTTACAGCAACTTTGAAGAAACCCAGATGAAAGTTAGGAAATTTGAAAAGGATTATACAATGATCACAGGAAAACTATGAGTTTATATGAGGGATTATTCTGCTTCTTACAGTGATAACATCTGAGAATAAAAAATACTGATGTACAATAGAGTCACTATAAACTCAATACTGAGTTGTAAGTGTAGGAGATGATCAATATGAATTTATATTCTAGTTTATTGTGATAAAAACTATCAGCTCTTCATCAAGTGTTCTGTGGCGTGCCATTGGTTGATTGCGGCAGTGGGCGTGGTCACACTGGACCAAACTCCGCTGTCAGACTGGAGTCTGCAAGTCACATTAGGTGTGTGTTGAGGCAATGGAGCAGTGAGAGAGTTCTATGAACAACTTTACTGCAGGTAAGTTTTACTTTATGCATAATAAACATGCTGCTTTCTGTATAACCAATCTCGTCTAGTCCCGTTTATGACTGTAGTTTCCAGTTTACTGTCTATCATTATTGGAGAGGTTAGAATTTAGCCAATATAGCCTCAGCTTTCACAGTTTAATGCTTGTTTATTCAGTTCCATCTGATATAAACCAAAGCTACATATTTTCTTAACAAAGTTTGTTGACTTAATTTCTCAAACAATGCAGCCTAAAATAATTTAATGCCATTGTTCCTTTTTTTTCTTTTGCTCTTATCAATGTTGTCATGATGATGTTTATGTTTTTCACTGATGAGGAGTCTTATCTCTGCACGCAAACTGTATGCCACTTACCATGCAGATCAGATAGGTCAAACACCGTCTCCGCATACCTTCCTGAATCACTCTGCCGATCCAAAAACTGCGACTCAGTATTTGACTTTCTCTTTTGCCAGCTTCTCCGATTTCTGAATGAGCTCTTTTGCATGGAGCGCGCGGGCTATAAAAAGCTCGCAGCCCCGCCGTCATGGTTGTTATATTTGAGACGCAGCATGGCCCCGAGAGACGGGAAGAGACAGGGGACGGCGGCTTGTATTTTTTCCTCTTGAGATAATAACAAGGGTTTGATAACAGTGGCTGATCTGATTGAAGCCTTGGCTCTCTGTTGTGTCTCGCTGGAGTCTGAAAGCACAGCTGTATTTCCTGCAACTTCCTTGTTTTAGATTAGCGCTTCCTGGCACCACTTTGGGTTTTAGGGGGGTAGCAGTGGTGCTTGTTGTCAAGTTCCTAATTAAACTCAGGCATGGGACACCAGACCCAGTCCAACCCTGAGGACAGGGCCCATTTGAGGACAAGGCCACGAGTAATTAAGTTTGTCCTAACCGCATACCTACATCATTCTTATTGGTGACTGTACACCCTCTTTTGTATTTTTAGACATCAGGCTTTGTTTTCCTCCCCTCTGCCAATTGCTGGCACTCAGTTTCACTGGAAAAACAAATGCCAAAATTCCAGAGTAAGGTAATCCACAGTTGCTCCCTTAATTTTAATTTTTTGCATGCCTTATGTACTGGAATGTGATGAAAACAGAAGCATAGGCCAGAAGAAAGTCCCTCAGTACTAACAACCATCATCCCTCCAGGCTTTGTCCAAGTCAGACCAGGAATAACAAGAGAGATCACTGATGACAGACAGACACAGAGATGGCCCCAACGCCCC
>OMLF01019009.1:47319-72734 GCA_900302615.1 Holocentrus rufus
CCCTCCCACACACACACACACACACACACACACACACACACACACACCACTCGGGAAACCCCTGTATTCCTATCTCTATCTCTTCCTGTCCCTCTTCCTCCTGCCTGATAGATTTAGCACATTACCCCTGGAGGCATAAATCTTCACCTGCCTCTCCTCTTGAATTCAGTGACTTTTACCCTGCTTCCTCAAATCAGAAGCTTTTCACTTTTTGGTGACATACATCACTTTATTGCTCTCTAAAACCCTATTCAGATGGGATTAGTTTCCCAAATGACGTTTGAGTTTTAATCACTGACATAGGACGTCTGTAATTTCATGTACCCCGGATTAGAATCACTAATTTCTCCCCAATGTTACAGAGAGTGAAGTGGCTCCCTGAAGCTGTCAGTACAGCCACCCATCTCAGCAGCTTGCTCACAGATTTGTACAATTTTTTTAATGTCTGAAGAGTCCCAGCAGGCGAACAGGAAGATGTTAGGCATGCTGGTTAAATCGACCAGAAACTGTTCAAATATCTCAATAAGAGCGTCGGACTCAGAGTAGTATACAGTGGTGTGTGGACAGAGTGAATGGTATGTTATTTTCACTGTAGAGGAATTGAAAATAAAAATTAATTAATTAAATAGGGCCTACGGCAGTGGTCAAAACTTCTGGGAAAACACCATAAAATTTGTTAAATTCCATGCATAGGTTTCCATTTGATTCAATTAATCAGAGGACATCTGAGTTTTATGAAAAATGTAAGATATTTATAGAGAAATGTAATTTTCTCTATAAATATCACCAAGGATGTCTGTAAAAAACAGACATTTGATGGATTTGGACAGGACTAAAATCACTGAGGACGTCCATGATACACCAAATTTACACCTGTTAAACTAATCCTGTCCGGATTGGGCTTTAGAAGCAACATCAGTGGAAAAGAACAAACAAAGCAAAGAGGAAACATTTTTGCTTCAAGCTCAGATTTCATGTCTCTTTCTGCGTGAAATGAGCAGATTTGAATCAGATGTGATGCTTGTGTGGGAAAAAAAGCTGTAAGGAATTGAGGAAGTAGTTCCCCAGGTAAAAGGCAGAGCCTGCGTAATTCACACACACACACACACATGCACACACACACACAAAGACACACAACACACACACGTTCACCGGTCCTAGAGGACTTCCTCATATTGTCCAGTATGTTGATGCAGGAAATCATTTTGATTGATATTCCCCTTTGCTCACACTGAATTCGAAAGGTGTCTGTTTTTAGGGTTTCTTTGTGCTTTGTGTGTGTGTGTGTGTGTGTGTGTGTGTGTGTGTGCTTCTGGCATAGCAGGGAGTTGCATCAGAGCTTCAGTTTATAATGGAAGATGATGACATGTCTGCTGTATTCATCATTATCATCATCATACAGAATTCATCGTGCTGTGTGATGAGTCCATATTCATCTTAACAATGTTTTCTCACATTCTATTTTAAAATCTTGATAAAAAAAAATCTGCCAGTGGGATGAGATGTTCCCACTTGTTTTGTTTCCAATGCTAATCAACTTGCTTCCAGAATTCTCTTGAACCAAGTGTCATTTCTCTTGATCCCAGTGGGCTGATCTGCCTTGTTTCAACATATTTATACTTCACTTACACTTAAAAATACCTGAAACAAGTGAAACTGGATTGGCAATAAGCGATCAGGCCTGTTATTCCAGTGACAGATTTTTTTTTCACTTGTGAAAAAAAAAAAACGCCAAAGAAAAACAAAATTTGAACACAGACTGAATATGAGTCTAAATGATTTGATGAGAAGATTTATTGCAGTGCAGATGTTTGAAAAAGGAGTCTGCTCTTTCTCTCCAAGCCTGCCCAGGGAGTTTTTGTTATCGGTGGATCTCGAGCATGAGAAATTTGAGGAACTTCATTGACCACTTTGACGCTCAGTGCATTACAGCAGCACAGAAAAGTTCCCTTCCAGGGATGAATTTCCCTGTCGTGTGTCGTCACTCTGCGCTGCTTTGTCATGCACCGCTTGATGGCTGCACAGGTTTGAAAGGTGCTTTCATCTCTCCCAGCGTGTCCCAACCACCATGTGAAAGACACCCATCTGTCTCTGTACTCCACCGTCCCAAGGTGGGGATTTCCAGTCACACACACACACACACACACACACACACACACACATACACACACACACCCTCCCCAGCCGCCTCCCACCAGCACCTACACACCACCTCTCTCTCTGTTTCTTTTAGCCCACTTCCACACATCGCTTGCCGGGTCCTTCCTGTTTTCTGCGGCGTCTGCAGCGTGCCTGAGCGGAAATGAGCACTCTTGTTTTCTCTCGGGCCG
The DNA here is from genome assembly GCA_900302615.1 of Holocentrus rufus. NCBI lineage: Eukaryota > Metazoa > Chordata > Actinopteri > Holocentriformes > Holocentridae > Holocentrus > Holocentrus rufus. Next base: position 49,650 of record OMLF01019009.1, read on the forward strand.
CATTGTTTAAAGGCTTCAGCTGACCATTGACAATGTACGGCGGCCCCGTAGGGAAGGTGTGGATGGGCGCCTTTGGTGGCTGAAACTAAGACCAGGAACTGATTCACTTCAACTGTAAATAGTACCCAGTCATTAGGGGAAGTTTGTTTATGCCATTGCCACATTGGCATGCAGCGGCCTTGGCACCTCCAGCAGCATTCCAGCCAGCGCTCCCTTTCCAGTAGTGCCCCGGCTCGTTTGGTTGGGTTTTACTGGCAAAAGAAACATTAATTCGTGTTAATAGTGCACAGTAATATCATTGAGATGTGAAAGGTAACAAAGACCGATTGATGCATTTATAAGTGCTGATGTTGTGATGATCAAAAAATGTTAAAATAAAAACGGAGGTAAGAAAAAGTGCGGATCTGGCCTCCTCTGTATATATGTGGTTTATGTAAATGATGAGAGGGGGCTTTGCTGAGAACTGCTAGTAGTTGTGATGCACGGCTGGAGACGCTGCTTTCATGAGAAGTGGGAACTGTTAAATTTCCGATTTGTGACTTTCTGCCTCCCACCTCTTCAAGGCTGCAAGGTCAGACTGAGCGGGACTCCTGAAGTACAGTTGTGTGTATGTGTTTGGCTGCTTTTTCGAAAAAGTTTTTTGAATTCAGGTTAAACCTCTCTTCCAGAAACCCAAGAAGAAAAGAAAATGACAATAATGTTTCTCATGTGTTATTTTGCAGCAATTTCTATTCATTTACACGGGCTTTTCCTCTACCTATCTGCTCCTCTGACTGCCCCTGTCACCATGTTGCTTATCGTGGTTATATGATGTCAGAGATGTACATCTGTGATAAATCGGAGCTCAGAGAAAGCCCTGAGCTGCCGAGTAGGAATTACAAGGACAAAGTAGCATCGTTCACGTGGGATCTTTCTCAGAAGTCATAACGTGCTCATGAGAAGTTTCCGCTTTGCTTCAACACAGCGGCTAGTGATCTGATCTGCGGTCTATGGAGCTGTGCTGTCACCATGATATATCACCATGACTGCCAAGCTAATTATAAATAGGCGAATTTTTTTCCCACACACTTTTTTGTTTGTGCAATAACAGTACAAACATATCTGAGAGGGGCAGAATAACTTGGAACCAAACACAGACATGCTGAGGCAGGTATGGACAAAATTCTACTGAAAGTAAAGCAAACGGTACAGGAAAACAAACCAGGCAAGGCAGACGTCAGGTAACCAACAGACAATCACAAGAAGAAAAGAAGAGAGCTAGGAAACACATTAGTAGGCTTAAAGTACATATAATTATTTTCATTGTCAGTTAGTCTATTGATTGATTGTTTATTCCATTTATTTTTATGATCTGTAAAGTATCAAAAATGACAAATGCTCATCACAAGTTACCAAAGTGATGTCTTAAAATTGTTAACTTGCAACTGTAACCAGCAAATATTTGCTATTTTTACTTGATAAATCACTAAAATGATTAATCAACTATCAAAATCCATCAGTTCATTTTCTGTCACTAACTGCTTCAGCACTACTCAACAACAACTGGGTAAGTGACTGGTCTATATACCTTTTTCCACAGCAGCCAATTTGGCATGAAATAGCAGGCAAACGCAGGTGTTACTAATGACATTAATGAAGGTTCTGTTCCATTTAGGTCTAACAGAGCCAGGGTCCTGCTATTGTTCAGACTCTGCTACACTTGAATGGAATGGAACTTTAAGTAATGTCATTAGTAACACCTGTGTTTACCTTCTATTTCCTGTCTAAATGGCTGCTGTGTAAAGGATCTGTATATGACTGCAGGCTGTGATGTGGTGCAGCTGGGCTGGGTTGATTACAGGCAGGGTGACAGGTGTGAAGTGGCAAGAGACGCTGGAAAACCAAGTGGACAGAACTGGAACAGCACGAACTAAAAGAGAAAGGAAACACCAGAGAGAGAGACTAGAGCGATGGGGTGAGAAATTAAGTTGAAGAGGGAGATGGTCGAGCAGACAGAAGCTCAGCAGATCCTGTGACATGCTTGTGTACACAGCCAGTTTATGTTATCAGCCTATTATTTGGTCTGAGAAAGCCTTTCAGCTGCAACACTGTAAGTGCTTTGTTTGAGTGTAATTATTAATGCAGTTATCGTGCAATGTTCCCCATGTAAAATGTTTGACTTGGGTTGTTTGATATCTTAATGCAGTGTTAACACTTCAAACTCAAATCCTCTTTCACTTCTTGATGTGTGGGATAAGTGATCGGAGATTAGATTCATCCCCTGTGTGAGAAAAACATGGAAAAGCATGTGGACCTTTGAACAAAAACCTCAGCTAAAGCGGCCTGTAATTGTGCTGAAAGAGCAGAGTCGTTGCACTTTAAAGGAGCACGGCAGTGATATGCATGTTTTAGTTTTTACCGCACTGCACGCACACAACAGCTCGGCTGATGTGCATCAATTGGCCGATTTTTACCGGACGATATTTGCTCATCACAGATCTTGACATTGGCGTATTTGCTGGTCGATATGCAAAAAATAAAAAAACGCATTATACATTTTACACATTTTAGTTAAAAGCTCTTGATGAGCGCTTGAGATAATAAAAAAAAATCATTATCATTACTTTGTCCAGCAGAATCCATGGTTTACAATACTTTTTATAGCATGTGAACTGTAAAATATGAACCTTCCGGTACATACAGTGCACAACTTTATTACAAAAGTTTGATTACCAAATATAAGGATTCCTTGCTACAAAGGAATTTGTTAAAAAAAAAAAAGGGGGAGTTTGTAGGAAAACAGTATCAGCCCACAAAATCCACTTATAATTGGGCTTTTGTTTCTTTTTTTATCATTCAGGGGATAAACCCTGCTTAAAATTATCTTCTGCTAACGAGGAATTGGTAAAACAGATGTCATACTTGGTACTTTGTCACACTTACTATCATAACTTATGCTAAAGCAAGCGGTTGTTTTCTTGGTTTGACTTTCTGACCAGACAGTGTGTTAATGCGATGCTGTTTGACAGCTCAGATGCCAGCATGTTGTAGCGTATAGAAATGAATTGAAAGGAGTGGCTGCCAGGAAGATAGGAAAATGCATTTTAACAGAGAACGGAAGTATACTATGTAAAGTGTGTACCACCAGTTCTTTTAATAACTCTTTCAAATAGCCAAAAGACTTTGTTGACACTGTAATTGCCACATTGCCATTGTCACTCCTGTTAACTTGACAGGCTTTACATTTTGCAGCTTACTTTATGCATACTTTCTAGGTGTGTTTTTTTTTCGAGCCAGTGATTTGAAGTGTAACATTTGTGAATGATGCCCTGTATCTTTTTTAGTGCTTTTCATTGAACCCTCCTCCTTCCCCCTGTCTAAAAATAGCGTGTCATCTGCCCACTCATTTTGACAGATAGGAAGTTGTCTGTGCGTGTCAGCTCCCACCCTGCACCATTCTGTCGGAAAGAGACTGACAAGGCCTTTTTACGGCAGCGTGTGCCCGTGGGCGAGTTCATGCATGCACGTGAACGTGTGTATGTTTTTGCATGCATGCATGTTTACATGCATGCGTATGGTGTACTGTGCATGTGTGTGAGAAAGGGAGGAAAAGAAATAGCCTGTCTCATGACAAGGCACATGAATTACAGGCGACAGTGAAAGAGACAGGCGGTGTTTGCACTGGAGGCAACAGGAAACTTGTGGTCAAACAGGCAGCACTCAGCTGCTGAGGCAGCGCTGCTAACTTGCTGTTTTTGATCGTGCTGCTTTTCAAAGAGGGATCAAGGCTAAATCCATCAGACTAAATCCTTTCTTTGTACACATGCTGCCTGCTGGAATGGCCATAGTGCAGGGTGTGTGTTCTGTATGTGTGTGTGTGTGAGAGAGAGAGGGTTGGAAGTTGAGAGAAATAAAGACAAAGAAGGAGAGAGACCTACAGAAAGCGAGAGCAAGACGACAAGGAAAGGGTGAGAGAAGGCGAGAAACATAGTGACTCATAAGTCCAGAAAAAGAACGGAAACGAATTCAGCCTTGACCAACAGAGTGAGCCATCTCAAAAAAAAAAAGAAAAAAAAAAAACACGGCTCAAACAGGTTATGACTCTCTCACCCTTTAACACCTGTACAGACATTCTTCCCCTCTCCGCCTCCACTTCAAAACCACACACACACACACACACACACACATGCACACACAGTCGATCCTCCTTAGAGGCTGTCTCCGCCTCACTCATTACCCCGTCACACTCACTCAGGGGAAATACACTCATCGCTCTCCTCACTTGTCCACTCTCCTCTCTCGCTCTGCGTCTCATTCTTCAGTTGCAGTGCAGTGAGCGTAGTGTGTGGATGTTATAAAGCTCGCTCAGCGATTTGGTTCCTGCCTGGACAGGAGAAGGTAGGACAGTTGGTATAATATTATCTCTGCTTTACAACTGTAAGGCTTTGAATGGTCACTGTTACAGATGGGCTTTTACTGGCGATGGTTTGGCTTTTGCATCGCCTGGACTTCTGTTTTTTTTTTTTTTTCTTTTTGTAAGCACTTAAGCAATCCGCTTTAGTGCTGCACCTAAGAGCTCGTCTTGATTAACCAGTTACAAAACAGTTGGCTCGTCTGGCTTGTTTCCTTGAAGCTTATGTCCTCTGCAAAATGTGGTTCTGTCTTTTTTATAATATGAGAAGACATATGGCATGTCAGATGGAGCTGCATTGGATTGAACTGTTAATCTGTTGCTTCTTTTACATGTGAGAGTGGCTGCATAAGGAGGATTTATGATCCGTATGTTGGTGGCAGAATTGAGACGTTTGAAAACAAAGTGTGGTTGTCAGTGAGAAAAGGAAAGGAGACGATCGGTACAGAAAAAAAAGAGCAGCGCACATCAACTAAAATTCTCATCTGTGGCTCTTCTGCTGTGTTCTTGTTCTAAAGAAGTGCATGAATAGTCTAAATAGCACTTCCTGTGGTAATTTTAAAGTGAGCCCATTGTGGTTTGCATCGCCTCACAGTTCATTTGTTTGATATGTCGTCAAGAAGCGTCTGAAACTTACAAGTGGTTTGCATACATTTTAGGTTTCTTTTGAATGTAGGAGGTCAGGGAATTCTACAATGAATTTGTGCCCGTCCATCCCACTGACAAGTCATTTAAATGTTTTTCATGGGGGAGTGAGAGGTCACAAGTGGCTCTAAACCATTGAAGTGGGACAAAATGAAGTCAGTGGATTGAGAGAAAGTTAAAGTTGGCAGAGGTGAAACTTTTTAACACTGCTGGGACCTCGGCTGGTGTGGGAACACTGCTCCTTCTGCCACCTGTCACTGTATCTGTATCACTGTTTGCATTATAGTCTAATGTTTGTGTGTGTGTCTGTGTGTGTGCGTACCCACACATTTACAGATTTGCATGGGTTAGATCCTCATTATCATATAATGTTGGGCTGAACAGTTCATTACAATATAGAAATCACATTCTGGCCAAGTGCAACATGATTATTTATTTATTTTTTAGTGAAAATGAAAATTGTGATGCAAAAATGATCATTCCCACTAAAGTCATGATTCAGTATCTGTCAGAAATGTGCAATATGATTTTTTTTTTTTACCATATCATTCAGTCCTATTACCTAGAGCCATATATTTTACCCTGATCACAACATCACACATGCAGACACTTGCAAAAACAAAGAGGGACAAATAGAGATACAGTGACATCATACCCAGCTTCTCTGAATACAGACACTAAGAATTATATCTTTCTCTCCATTATGCATCATCTATCTACATCTTAAGCCAAGCAGAGGGGGAGACGGTCCTCCCACCTAGCGTTTAGCCACCCCTCGTGTCTAGATGACTAACTAGCATGACGCTTTCTTTCCTTGTCCTCTGCCTGTTTCTAGGTGTGAAACCCAACATGCATGTGAGACATGACCAACAAGGCCCCCTGGGATAGCTCGAGCAGTCTGCGCAGCATGGAGCCAACAGGTGCACAGCAAACACACACGTGCAGACAGACACTCTGCTCATGCATGCAGCTGTATGAGGGGTGTAAGGATTCGTTCACTGCGTCGATGCATCAGTTATAAATTCTGCAGATTTTGAAACAAATAAATAGCATGAAATCCTCAGACTTTGACCTGAAGATATGAAACATTTTGAATCAAACTGCTGATGATTCTATAAAAAAATAAATAAATTCTAACATTGTGATCTAACAGAATACTATGAATTGCAACTTTAATCAAGTTTTTTTTCTTTTTTTAATAAATGAGTTTTAAGTTGGCTGCCTTTTTTTTCTCATATTTTAAAAGATAACATCTCACATCTCACATTTTTGCATGTGTTTATTTAACGGCCGTACAATTTTGGCTAAAAGTCCTGCTATGAATCATTCCAAACTGTCAAACTGTGGTTCACAAACAAATCATTCCAAAAACGAAAAACTGTTATTAAATCAAATCCAAAACTAGCAAATCATGAGTTGAAGTAACTGAATTAAATTTCTGTTACGCCAAAGATTTGTATCCCTACAAGTATATACACAGAAAAGAAATTCTAGCACACACTCAGTAACATACCGTCATTTGTTGCCTGACCTCTGTCCATAAAATGCATTCATAAAGGAGTGGGAAGAAGATATCCTTATGTTACATGCCCCTCTAAAGTAAAATAAATAAAGATGGCTTGCCCAAATCATCTATTCAGTCATCATAACGGCTAGTTAGACTTTGGTTTGGTTATCCAAATTGTGTTTGTTTTCTAGGTCGAATAAGTATTATGTGTTAAGTCGTGCCCATGATAACTTTTAACATCCGAGCTTTGATCCTCATTGTCAGCCGGCTGCGCTCCCACGGTCTTGGAGGCAGACCTCTACCGCAGCGTCCAGGCCGTCCTGAAAGAAATGGACAGCCAGCTGCCCTCGGCCTGCCTCAACAAAGGTACAACACGCTCTCACCCTCAGCAGACAGCAGTCAAATGAAAGGGTTGCAAGAGTGAGCTCAAGTTACTATTCAGCATGATGTATTTATATGTGACGCTTTTTCCATAAACACTCATCAGTAGCTCATTGCTGTTGGGCTCGTCTGTTTACGCTTCATACAAAAGACTCACTGAACAATGTTTATAAAAGAAAACAGCCTGCCCTCATTTGATTTTATCACTAGGTATTTATTGACCGCTATGAGTGTGACAAAATAGTGACAACGGCAAAAAAAGCCAAATTTATGTTTGGTGATTTGATGATGCATAATCATGTATACAATATACTCTATTTTGTAGTATAATGAAATGGTGCATAGTAGCTTCATTTAGTGCAGAGATGTGTCAGAGAAGAGCAGTATGACTCTTTTCAAAATGAGGTTTGAAACTCTTCAGCCTGGAGATTTGAGTGTGGTGTACACTCATAGTTAAAGTAATACAGACCTGCACAGCGTCCATACTCAAAATTGTGTTATATGACTAAGCATGTGCAAGTATCTTAGTTGTCAAAGTTTTCAAAACTGACTCGCCCATTGCTCAAGCTCCCAGTGTATTTCTGTTTCTGAAAGAGTTAATCTCCCTAAATAGTTCTACCCAGGATAGATTTCTTGGCTCAGCTTAAACTTCATGGTGACGTTGACATCACACGATGGGATATTTGGCTGTGTCAGCAGCTTGAGAGGGCCGTTCAGCTATTAGTCATTAACCAAATTTTGGATTAGCACTGGAATGGAGAAAAGTGTGACACTTTAGTGAGCTTGTTTTGTGCTTAGTGCTGTGGAAATGTTGAGTGTATTAATAGTGTCTGTGTGTGTTTGTGTGTGTAGGCATGCTGAGATGGACACTTCATAAAAAGGTTCAGAACAACCCTGCCAACAGCTTAGCTCTGGTGAGGGTGGTGATCAAGGAGCTGGAGAAGGTACTTTCTATGGCACTGCTGACAACTTTTTTGTAATTTTTTAGCTTAAAGTGAAAGAGTGGAGTACTGTATATGCTAAGTAAGTTTCATCAAACTTGGATCCAGGAGCCCCATTCATTATGTGTTGAGTTGTAAAATTGCATGTCTGTTAGGGATGTGCAAAAGTTTGTTTTTTTCAAGATCAGCTAGTTTGTGAAGCTATTTGAATTGGAGCGGCCTTCGATTATTACCATGAGCTCTGATGCACAATATGCTTTCTCTGCAGACTGAGCGACTGGACTGCCGCAAATACATCATCCCTCTGCTCCACACTCTCATGTATACCATCATGCAGGTATGCTGTCAAGTTTGTTGCATTTTAGAGCAAGAAACAAAATGCAACGACGGCCCTGACTTCAAGACAGTCACCACATCTCAAAACAGGCAATATGTGCATTCTTTGCTGAATGCATGCATGGAGGAATTCGCCCATCACTGTAGCCACAATGTACATGTCATCTGAATGAATGTATTTAGTCATTAGGCGTCTTTATGAGGCATTTAGGAAAGGTTTGGGGTTCTGCTTTGTCTCTGCAATCAGTGCGAGTACATGAAGTACATGCCAGGAACAAGCCGACTCAAGGAAGTAGATCCATGAGGCAGGTTTGGTTTGACCATCTGTAATGAAATCATCGATCACCAACTGTGAGAAAGGATAAATGGTACTTTCCACCGTGTATTTAGTGGTTTAGCCCCGAGCACACTTAATACATGACTGATTGTAACCTGTGTGTGCTTTCTGCTGATATTCCAGATAGCCTACATTCCAGATGATCTGTACAAGCGGGTGTATGACTTCTGTAAGCGGCTCCTGACTTTTCCCCATCCTTACTGCGTCGTAGGCCTCAGCTACACCAGACAGATAAAGACTGAGCGCTCTGTTCCAGGTATTGTTCAAGTCCGCACTGCAGTGTAAATTAAAAGCAAGAGGTAATCGGATGTTTGCAGTCTTGAGTTTGGAGCAGCCTTCCCAAGGAGCCTCTGTTGCTGAAGTATCCTCAGTATCAAGAATCCAACAATAAATAGAAAAATATATCTAGGTTTGATTCATCCACTATCTGCTGAACATGGGAGTCAACAAGCAGGAGATGAGTGCATCTCTGATAGCCATTTTCTCTCTCAGACCCACCTCTCTATGTATATCTTTTCTGCAATGACACCGACGATTTTGATGCTTATTCCAGGTAAAATTATGTACTCCACCCTAATGATGAATCCCTTAATCATGTCAACCAAAAACATGACTCATCCAGTGATCATAGTTTTGGCTTTAGCAGCATGGCAAACAATTCCTTTGGATTCTTTCTCACCGCATGTGAATGTGTCTGTTGTGTTTTTGCAACCTGCATGAGGAAATACTACTGCATAGTTTTATTAATACCAGTTTGATCCACAGGGCTGATGTATCAGAGGATGGTCGTAGCAGAGCAGAGCCTGAAAAATGAGCACTATCCCTTTCAGGAGAGGTAAATACTGCCTATGTTTGTTCAATAGAGGCCTGTGGAAGAGATTATTCATAAAGACTTATTTCCTCATTCTCCTGCATTTAGTCACAGGCTTGTTAAACCACTGAAACTGTACTGGGTTCACATATTACACGCAAAAGTGAATTAAGTGAATTAGTAACAGTGGATAAGAGTGAATAAATAACTACATTTTTAGTGATGCGCTGATACCACTTTTTCAGTGCCAGCACAGTGAATTCAAACTGGTGATCCTGTGGTCAGAAACATTCATTATATGAACCAGACCAGCTCAGTCCACCTTAGACCATCTCACCATCTGTTGGATCAGATTAATGCAGAAGAAATCTGATTTTGAAAACTAACACCAAAGTCCAGCATTAATAATCACTCTCATCTTAATTTCCTCAGGGTTTTTGTGTTTGCTGATCCGGAGATCTTCTCTGGTTCCTTGGGAGAGGTCCTGCAGGGTGACATCAAGGTGTCCAAATCCGGCTCAGAGGGACTCCTCACCCCTATAGATCACATGCACATGGTGGTCCAACACTCCATCCAGGCTGCTCTGGGACAAGGGCAGTGCCACGGCCCAAAACTGGCTCAGGCCCTGAAGGTCAGTGGAACTGGTTTTCTCTCATTTTTCCTCCTTCGTCAATCAACAGAAAATGTTATGGTTACTTGCTTTTCTCCACTTCATATTTTTATAAAATGAATATTTTGGGGTTTTTTTCTTGTTTTTTTTCTTGGTTTCTATTCAGACAAAATAAGCATTTCTAAGATATCATATATCAAATTATCACTAAGATATCATTGGGCTTTTAACATTTTATAGCCAAAATGATTAAGTGAAAAGTAATCGGAGGAGTGATTGACAATTAGTAATTGTTTCTTGCACCGTTTGATTATACATCTTTTCTTCTCTGTTCTGTTACTTTGTTCTATTCCCATCCACTCTGTTTTATCTCATTCTATTCTGTTCTGTTCTATGACTTTCAGTGTGTGGTCTCACGGTCTGTATTTATTGTTGTCACTGCTCTTTATGTCTGTTTTGGGTTTGGTGGTTGACCTCTGACCTCTTTCATAGCCCAATACACTTTTTCTGTGCACTGGCAACCTTTCTTTAATGCTGTGTGTGTGCAAAAGTTTCTGTATATTTACCATGTCATCAGTTATAATTTGGGCAAGCCTGAACATCCCCTATGTAAAAGTTTTTTTTTTACTTTCATGTTACCTTCCTCCCAAGAAACGTATTTGACAGTGCATGTAAACCTTATACATTGCAACGCTGCTCTGATCAAAAGTGGGTCATGAGCTGGTTTCCTTAATGTGTTCCCGCATGATCAGAGCAATATCAATAGTATGTTATTGTTTTGTGAAAGACTCTAATGACTTTGCCAGGTTTTGACCTGGATTGAAAAAGTTTATGAGCCCCTGAGCCCTTTGTCAGTACGTGTCATGTGAAAGATCCTCAATGAAGACTGTTGTCTGAGCTATAGCTGCCAGATGGAAATGTCTCCTGGCACTGGTCCTAAAGTAACACCTCCACAGGACACACACACACACACACACACACACACACACACACACACACACACACACACTACTGACCCGTCACCTTTCGCTATTAATACCTAGTCTGTGTGTGTTTGTCTTCCTGTGTGGATGTGTGTGCACATGTGTGTGTGACAGGACATGGGTCAAGACGTCGAACCGTACTTTCAGGAAGTGTTGGCGACTCTGGAGCAGAGTGTGGAGGAGGGCGGCAAGGGGGAGGGCGGGCTGCTGAGGAGCCGCATCGCGCAGCTGTACAGGGAGATCCTCACCGCCACAAACTCCGGTAGGTTCATGCAAGAGAGCGCTCTGAAAGTGAAATAAAGCAAACTTGTGTAACTTGTACTTGAGTCCTACAGAACACATGTCGGTATTGGTTAAACCACCGTGGTTTAACCAACATTTGTTTGCAACATTTGTGAACTAACATTAGACTGAAGCCCTGTGAAAAAAAGGGAGATGGAGTCTTTTACGTTATAATGCCCCAACCCTAACCATACTGAACTCTGTGCACAGGATGGAGGAAACATGAAGCCAATTCACTCTTTGTATGAAATAGGCAGAGCAGGTGAATCCTGATGAAAGCTTTGATCCTTTATTGATTTAACAGGTGAAATCTCCTTCAGTCATGAATGTCAGATGAATGCCAGGGTGATGAATAAAAAAAAAAAAGTCATTGCCATTCATATTTTTTGCAGTGCCTTTTTTTGGTTTGTCATTTTGCAAGATACCCTTTTTGCTGCAGCTGGGAAGCAACAGCTTTGGATGTTATGCATGCAGTGTAGTTTAGGTGTTAGACTTGCTTACAATGCATAAGCTAATAGGAGTTCAAAGTTTTGCTCGCAAGCACTTGGCTGCTGATGGACATATTAGCTGTATCCACATTGGCTGGATATGCTGTTTGATGCGAGGATGACACATATGACCTTTCTCCTTACTACTGTTTTCCTCCGTGGCTGAACGAGGCGAGTCAGCTGTCCTGTATCCAGCCGGATATCTATTTCCATGACATCCACACTTATTCCTACTGTTATCATAACAGCTATCCGTTCGATGGACGCGCTCTCCCTTCATCCCAGCTGTGAAGCCGAAGGGATGGACAGTGTTCAGATAGAGGAAGTGAAGGGGGGTTTGTTTTGAGTGTCATTGTGACAGTTTTGGTCTCTTCCTCTCCCTTCCTCTTCCTTTGTGTGTGTGTGTGTGATGCAGACCCATTGTCCGCTGGATCACTGTGTGACAGCCCTCTTCCCAACCCAGAGATGAGCTACCATCTGTGGACAGAGGACCAGGATATCTGTGAGTGCCTCTGGACACTGTGGGGGGTCTAGTCATAGTCTAGAGGAGGTTATCACTACCAGTCTACCAAGCTGAATCAGGCCATACTGAACCAAGCAAAGGGAAACTGAACTGAATGCAAATTCAGTTGCAAGCAAGTTTAACTGAAATACAAACCTAAATTAAAGAGGGGAAAGCATTTTTAACCTGTAAGTTGAACTGACTTTTTCAGACCTGGACTTAATAAGTAAACCAGACTGATTTTAAACTGAACTGGAAAACAGCCTCCTAGAATGTCATGATGGGACTGCTGTAAATTTTCACTGTTTATTATAGTCAGTGAAACATCTGATAGCTTAATGGCTTATGTGATTTACAAGTAAAAAACTATGCACTATCCTATCAGAGGCATAAACACCAAAAATACAGTTACTATGCAATATAGTACATAGTTAAATGTATATACAGCACGAGGTTTATGGCTTGTGCACTGCTGCAAATATTGAGTATTAAGCAAACATTGAATCCTGAGGGATGATCACAAGGGATGTGCTGCCCAAATGTGTGTAATCAAAGTCTGTGTGTGAATGTACTGATAGATGCATTATACGTCACACTTTGTACTATGAACTGCCTTTCCCCTCTGCTGAACTGTACGTGAGTCACGGGATAAAAGGAGCTAAAGATGAGGGAAAGAAATCATGTATCTGGCCTCTACATGATGGGGCATGAGTTTATCACATGAATGACGTGATCAGAACAGTTTCCAGTGAATGAACACAGCACTAATAGCATGCAAGTAATTGCATATCTGACCTTTGTTTGAGCCTTAACGACTGAGTCACATGTAAATGATCAATCTCTCGACAGGGAGGGAGCTGGCCAAGTGTGTTCGCTCCAGCTCCATGTCAGAGCAGTTCTCCTTCGGCCAGGACCAAGAGGACTTTGAGCTGGGTGACCTGCCCAGCGACCTGACACCAGGCGACATGCCGCGCCTCTCTGTCATGTCCAACGACAGCGGCATCGAAAGGGACCTGCCCCCGTGCAGTGACCCATCTCCAACGTCATCCCTGGACTCCCCCAGTATGGGCTCGTCGGGGGAGAACTACAAAAAGTAAATCTAGTACCTGCTACTTAATTCAGTATTTAAATCAAATCCAAAATGGTATATCCTAGTCTACGTGGGGGCCATTTCAGTAGGAGTAAAATGAGGTGCTGACTCCCATAATTTTGTGCATGTCTCTTTATTTGAGTAAAAGCAAAAGAAAACATTATCTTGCCTTTTCACCATCCTTTCTTCAAAGATTTCCACATTTCAGTGCACGTGCATGAGCGTTTGTGCACCACGTCTTTTGCTTCACTATATTTTAAAATGATTAGCACTTATGAACCTCCTCCTTCTCACAGTGAGCAAGACTCATCGAGGCTAACTCGGCGCGGAGGCATCAAGATGAGACCAACTGCAAAGGACAGTATGGCACTGATGCAGGAAACCCTGGAGGATCATGGGAGTCTTGGAGGGGCAGGAGGCGGAGAAAGAGGAGGAGGAAGAGGGGGTACTCTGCAGAGACGGGCAGGGAGCAGCGGGATGCAGACCCCCTTCAAGCAGCAGAGGCACTTCACAGCCAAGATTGTCGCTATGGGGGACGATAGGGTACTGGGACGCCTGGCCAAAGCTTACTACTTCTTCAGGTGAGGGGATCATGGGTAATGAAATCAAGACAGTTCACTCAAGGTGGATTTATTACACCTCTGTTTGGTGGTAGAAAGTTGTACCCATGAATTGTTTACCTCTGCAAGTTGTGATTCATAATTTATGAACTTTTTTTACTGCACAAACTAATGGTTTTACAAGTTAACAAATGACAGTGTTTGACGCATCATAGACAAAAAGATTTGTGTTTATGTCCCTCCACCATGGCAGGACACTGTCGTCATGGTGATGTCTGTCTACAATGACTGTAAGGCAATATATGATAAAACAAACACACACCGCATGTTCCCTCTACACAGATGATTAGGAGCTCCTTGCTGCCTAAATTTGCATATTAAAGGGATAATTCGGACTCATTGGTAGTTTATATTTTGGTGACTCGATGTGTTCCTGTTCACTTTTGTCTGAGGAACCTTTCTTACCGCCTTGTGTCAATAAATATGAAATATTTTCTTGAAACTACCATAATTAATAGTGTAGGATGGTGAGTACACATACCACCCTTGTTTTATGTGAAAACAAGCACTGCATATTGACAGAAATATTTGCTACTTAATGCATTACTTAGCTAAATCAATGACCTCATTCGCTTCACTTAGCTGGGTTTAATACAGTATATCATGGTATGCAGCTCAAGTGCCTTTTGTTTAGGGAACTTTTCTTTTTGACAAGGCATCTTGGGCTGTGGAACTAATTCCTTAAATACACAGTGGAATTTTTTGTTTTGTTTTGTTTTTTTTGTCACAGTAATAGGAAGCAAGATTGAGGATATTGTCATGGAGTTCTAACTTAGACCTGAGGAAGTTCACCGAAAATATGTTTCCTCATATATTAAGGATATAAATGTCATTTAAAAGCTCTTTCGTTTAAAAGTTATTTATCTGAGCTGAGTTAAGGGTCTATTTTAAGTTATGTCTAGGAAAGCTGAATTGTAAACCATTCTGTGGAAAATGCCATGTGTGTTGAAATACAAGACAAACCATTTATCATGCATGACTACACAAAATTTGGACTTCTCATTAATCTTTGGTTCACTTTTGCAGGAAAAGGGAAGCACGGCGGCTTTTTCTAACAATGAAAGTCAACCTCCAGTTTTACTACATCCCTGTTAGCGAGGATCCAACACCCATCTCCCCTGTTAAGGTACGACCACTTCCCCTTCAGTCTACCATCAGCTTGTCTCACTGTGTGAAAGTAAACACTGGCGGCAAAAGATATATGGCAGTCATAACTGCATTTACATTATATTTTGACTGTCGCATGCTAAATCATGTAGTCTTTCGCAGGGCATACAGTGTTAGAACAACAAAATAAAGGCTGAAAACTCTCAGCCTTGTCTGTTGAATTGACACATTTTCTGTATTTTTGGATCCACTTTAATGTTTTTTTTTTGGTTTGTTTTTGTAGGAAAACATCTATTCATCCAAGGAGAAACTCTGCACACTTGGTTCCTACTTGGGCATGGTGGACCCGTGGTACGACTGTAACATCAGCAGCTTGGGTTACATGATTCCCAAACTAGCTAAAATGGTATGATACAATTTCAAACACATACAAAAGCAACTGCATTTGCACAGCAGGAATAGTTACCACATATGTCATCATTTGGTTGCATTCAGATGTCTCATAGAGAAAGACGAAAGCATAACAAACAGAATTCCCTCCATGCAGATCATGGACACTGGATGCTTTAGTTGCAATAACACGGTTCACATGTCATGGTGTGATGGGATGTGCACTGCAGTAGCTTATTTTCTCTGCATGATCTTCAAACACGGCACTAAAATGTCATCACATCACATATCAATCTGTTTCATTTAGAGATGTTGACCACTGTTCTTTGCATAAGTTGAGACACAGGAAGTTGCATAACATCGCTAACTGTGAAGGAAACACGTGTTGATTTCGTGGAAACCACAACAACACTGAGCATGTTTGTCAACACTCAATACTGGGATGTCCGAGCACTGTAAGCCCTAGTCATGCATGAGGAAGAGGGGAACAAAAATTGCTAAGTGTAGGAAAAATGTGCAGAACGTCCAGAAAATCCATACGATATCAACTTGTAAAATATTATGATAGGTCATGAGAAGTGAAAGTAGATTCAGCAGAATACACAGGAAGTAGCCCAAAGCAAGTGTGACCTTTATGGTATCACCCTATACTGCTAAACTCTCAGCTACATGAATGATTCATAACCTAATGGTCCATACTAAAGTTACCCTTGTTGTTGCCCTGCTCTAACTCTGTATCTCCCTCTGTCTCTAAAAACTGGATAAAAGGGGAAATTCCCCCATTTCCATCAATACATTTTTAAATGAAACATATTTTATGTAGTCATGAAATTTACTTGGCATGTGTAGGTCCCTCTCAAGCTTTCTACTTAAGTAATAAATAGCAATATTATAAGCTCTAAAAAGTCTGTGATGTTCAGCATTGTGTCACTTGCGTGTCTGTTGCAGCTCCTCAGACTGTAACCATAACCCACTTTGAAGCTTAACCACTACCCTGAAATTAACCCAAACCCAGACGCTGCGTATACCTAGACTACTTTTCACATTATTGTGAAACTTGGTAGACTTGTAAACAGAGTTGTGACACAATATACTGACTTCATGTTATCAAATGGTGACCAAAGTGTGACCAAATGGAAGTCGTGGCTTACAAAAGTATCTAAAGTTTACATGATCATTTCATCATCTTCTCTTGCAGCAGGCAAACCCAAAGAGGCAAAAGGAGCCCTTTCTGTCTGATGTCATTTCCTATTATGTGCGTACTGGACGGCAACCTGTCTACTTCACCATCTACTTTGTGAAGGTGATATATTCTATTCTTTCTGTTTACCAGTAATCTATGCAAAACCTAATAATCTAAAGTATCCCTATGATCACGAGCTAAAGACCCATTTTTGGGTATATTTAGCACCATTTTTGTTTAGAGTGTAGCAATGTCCCTACTGTACCTGTACTCCCTCAACCCTGACCCTGACCCTGACACCACAATTTTGGCAGTTATATTAATAATAACAATAATAGTAATGATAATAACAATACAAAATAGTCCAGTTTACAGTTTCAGTAGAGATAAACAGAATCATACTCAAAGGTTCTTATATAAACATGTACAGTACAATTGGTAAAACTTGTTTTGATTATTATAAGCTGTTTTTGTTTTCCACCAGATCTCCTTTTCCAGCTTAAATAAGGAGCCAGTGGAGGACGTGTTCCTGACCCATCTGGAGATGGAGTTTCCAGAGTTCAAACAGATCTCAGCTTCACTCAGAGGTACATTGGGTATAGGTGTAGTGGTGTGTGTGTGTGTGTGTGTGTGTGTGTGTGAGTCCATGCCCAGATAAATGTACACACCATTGTTATACTTGTCATCTACAATATCTGAACTATCAGTGTTTGCTTGTGTGTAACTTTGTTTGAGTGTCTGTACATCGGCTCACATGCCAGCATCTCTCCGTAACCCAGTTTAACAACATGCCTGTGTATTGTGCTAACAGAAAAACAGAAGAAAAGCTCAGGGGAGGTATGCGGAGCTGTAGTCTCACTGAACTACAAAAAGGTGAGTTGCTTTATTTCCTTATTAGATTACCGTCATGAGAGCCTGATTGTGGGTTATGCACAGTTCAGATGGCTTTTTCTCAGCACTGGAAGAATTACAGTGTTTGTGTGTATGTGTGTGTGTGTGTGTCCCTCCAGGTGACATTAAGTGGACGAGATGTTGATAAGGGGCTCTCACTCAGGACATCAGGCGCTCAGATCAGTGCTGTCCCCTCTAACGAAACAGAAGGTTCAGTATTGTTTGTAACACACACAGTTCTCCTTTCTTACAGTCAAAAGCAAATATGTTGTTAATAGGCTGGATTGTCCTCCAGTGTGTTTTTTTAATTTGCTATCAGCCTTACTATCTCCTTATCCTCCTTTTGTGATGTTATCTTTGCTTTTTTCCTTCCTCCTCATAAGAGTGTCATTTTAATCATTATACTTAAACTCTGTCCCGTAGATCTGAACTGTTTGACGCTGACTTTGAATGAATCTCATACAAAAACTAAAAATACGGTGAGTTCTCCAACTCTATGAGCTAATAGAATTGAAGAAGTTTGTTTTATCATCAGTGCTAATATCACTCATTTATATGTACTCAAAGGCTCAGGAGTCAAAGATTCGTACCTGCAACATTAAGATTCGCACCCTGGAAAAGAAGTCTTTTACTGTTACCCTGGACAGAGATTCTCGCAGGACCTACACTGGCGTCCAAAGGTAAGACAGACAGACGGAGCTCAGCTGTACTGCATGCATACCTTCTGTTACAGCTAGCAAGCAAAGGTCATGAAAAGGTTTCATGGTTAGAAAGATGGGCTGCTTATCAGAAGCTGAACTATTTTTGACTTGGTTGAACCGTGTCGGTGTAACCTCACTTTGCTTTGCAGGGCTAATCATGCATACAGGAAGTATCATGAAGGGTTGAATGCAGTCTTGTCTGTGTTGAGTGTAACTGAAATAGCCAAGTGTAGTAATGGTTTCCACTGCCATGTCTTCAACAACAGTACACAAAACAGGAGACACATCCGCTGGTAAATCTTTTATTTGATTTTATTTGGGTAATCAATGCACATGTCCCTTGGGAATAGTAAAAAAAATTTACTATTATTACAATAGCTATCCCCAAGCCTTATTTATTTATTTATTTATTCATTTATTATTGCATTTTCTGGCAGCTCTATCTCCTGTTATGTGTATGCTCTTTTGCCCCTGTGCACCACAAGGCCATGGCAAATAGAGATTGTGCGCAATTTACTAACACCTGACAACACCAACTGCCCCAAATTATTGTACCTGTCAGATCCATTGAAACATGGTGTAAAGTCTTCTGGCAAACAGTTCAGCCATTCAGAATGACAGCTATCACAGCTATCAAGACGCTGGCATTGTCATCAGCTTTTCAGGTGACAAGGGAGGCAGTTTTCCGTTCTTGAATCTCAGATTAGATGAGAGCGTTCCAAGTATAAAGGGGCTTTAGGGCACAAGGGTGCAAGCTTGATGGATTAGCCTTAAAGCTGATCCGTGCAATTTGTGCTTGCAGTTGGTGATGAAGGGGGCTGTTTGCTTCTACAATGCTTCTTTTTAGGGCTTGTTTGTGCCACAGCTGAATTGCATACATTCCTTACTGTGAATAAGACATTGCTGTGCAACCAAAATTGATGATTCTACTTTAATCTGTTTGTAGCATCGAGATCTCCCCATGCCTCGACCCCGGGTACTGCATCCAGAAAACCATGAGGTCCAAATTGAACTTGGGAGAGGAGAAAGATGCTGGACTGAGCAAATACATGAACAAAGGACTTCCTCTACCAATCAACACGTTCGCAGGTATCATCAACTGACCACAGCTCGACCTGCTGGAGTGATCCTGCAAAGAGACTTGAGGATAAAGACAGTCCATGTTGTGTTCTGATCACCATGGTGGAGGTGGATGACGCTTTAGTGAGAACGACTGTACCACATGACAGAAGAAAAGCCAAAGTATCCCCTTTGAGGAGCTGCTCGCGTTCCAAGTGACAGTGTTTGGACGTCAAAATTTGAGTTGGATTGCTTGTGTTGGCAGTTGCACATGCAGTTATGGAATAGATCAGCCCAGTTGGTCTGTGTCGACAGCAGTGGCTGAATTGCAGGTGTGAAAAAAGAACTACAAGTCAATAGGAACTCAAGGACATTAATCACACCAGCCTCATCTCTCGCTATTGAAGGAATAACTGGACAGCTGCCTTGTCTCTTTTTACTGTTATTGGGACAAATGTTGAACACAGTGCAAGGTATGATTTAACTCCAAGTGTTTGCTCCTCATTAGTGTGCATACATTAAGAATGAGTCAGTATATGCAGATGGGCAAAGAAGCCAAGGATCAATATTTCCTCTGACATTGCGGAACTGGCTGTGATAGACAAAGTGCGCCTACCAAGGGTATGACGTGTACATGAAAGCTCCAACGTGAGACCAGTAACCATGTGACTTCATCATACAAACTTTCAACCGGAAATCTGGACCTTCATTACGACTGTGGTCAAATGCTTAATGATTACAGATCCAAAGCCAGGATCCCCGCCTGGTCTGTATGTGCCCCAAACTCTGATTTGTCTTATAAATCAATATGTGTTGATCAGAAAGAGGGTCAGGCCCCATGCACGTGAGCATTCGTGATACATCAAAACACAGATAATGTCCTGTGTATTTGAATGAGTGCTGTTTTGATGATGGCACAGATGGGATGCGAAGTGTTCAAAAGTATTGCAACCCAATCCATTACAAAGATTGAAACTAGTTGAACCTTTGACAGGTAAACATCTGTTAACAGACTTCATCAACCAGTGAAAATTGTACCGACCGTTTCACAAAAAACTTACTTTTGCCTGCAATAATACATGTTCATACAGACCATTGAACCACTGTTACAGTCCCAAAGGGCTTTACATGTCCACAGTTTAAAGAAGTTAAACCATGGATGGCAAATGTCCTGTGTGTACGTCACTTTAGGTTAAAAAAGCAGATTTGAAGCATTGGTTGTTTGCAGGAGCAGCTCTCCACCGACACACTACTTGCTGCTCAGTATCCAAAGGACTGCATTTTTAACACACAAGTATAAAGCTATAAATACACTTGGCCAGAGAACAGTCTGCACGTCATCTAAACATGCAGATTGATTGAAGAGAGACTGGTACGATGAGAGTTGACAGTGTGCCTGTTTGTTTCTTTGTCTTTTTGTCTTAGTTGAAACTCTCAAATTGCTTATTATTCCTTTTATTAGTTCACATAATAAGAATTCTTGTAGAGTTGCGTATTGTTGATAGTAAAGCTTTGCCATTAGTGTTAGGGAATGTTCTAGAAAAGATGCAGTTGCTAGAGTCACACTATGTTCGGTGTAGAAACTAGAGAAAAGTGCAATGAAAGGAATTACTACAGACAGGACTGTATCGATTCCAACAAAACTACTGTGTCTTTTCATGCAGACAAATCATGCACAGACCTCGCTGACTAGCCAATCTTTAGACTGCGGACTGTCTGGGTAGCTGCTGTCTTCTAACCAGAGGTGCAAAATCCTGTGTTGCATACTTCAGACCATGCAAGAAGAGGGGCTAAACTTGGAGGCACTTGAAACTGAAACCTGTTTATTATTTGAGTCTTAGCACACAGAGTACCCTATCACCTTCAAATACAAGGTGTTAACCCCCCAAACCAAACCTTCCACCCTGTAACGCCACATGATTTATTGTAAATCATGAGACAAAGGGGTCTTGTTTTTGTAAGCACTGTGCTCAGAGGGGTATTCACTAAGTCCCTGCACCTTGCATCTATTTGCACTAAAATAGCAGGATTATTGACATTTTCTAATGGAAGAGGAGCACCAGTGCAGCAGCTGTGCACGAGACATGTAACATGAAGTATCTTAATGATGTCATTACTGTACATTTAGGAAGATTGACAGAAGGCTGTTTGATTTTATTTGACTCTCTAATGATTGAATTGTGTCCTTAGGGAAAAACTAAATTTCTATTTTGGCTCCTGAGCCTTCGGAGCTGAATGTGATGTGTCACTAGGTGCTTAATATAAACACCTGTGTGTGTGTGTGTGCGTGCTGTGAGGTGTGTGTGCTGTGAGGTGTGAATTCATGATATACTTTGCACACTATTTTCATTTAATGTTATGTATAAAGAGAATACCATTGTTATTCAAAATTGAATGATGTAAATAGATGATTCTTTTGTAACACAGTGCTTATATTTCATATTAAATGTGGCGAAACCTGCTTGAGTCTCTGCACATTTTTTTTTCTGGACAGGGAAATGATTTCTGAGCTGAGAATTTCTGTTTTGCTTTTATATACGCATATCACACTGTAACTGCCACTTCCACTTACCACCAGATGGCGCCCTATCATCACAATTCAGGTAAATCAGCCTAGGTGTTGCTTACTGTGAGCCTCCTGCAGGTCTGGAGCTGGACCCGCTGCGAACACACCGACACCTGCCCGAGCTGGCTCAGACCGCTGAGCCTTTTTCTCTCTCTGAATCTCCCGTGATTTGTGACTTGCAAGGACTCAATGACATACAGCGACAAACCGCAATTGGAAGATCCACCTTTTAGCTTCTGCTTGCGGTCCCCAGCCTTTGCATTGGAGGGATAGATTACAGACCAGCTGCTGAAGCGATGGAGAGGAAGCGAGAGTCCTCAAATCAGTACGGGTCCCTGGAGCGAACTGAATGGAGCACAGGCACTTCCAAACCAGGTGACCTAATGCAATTTTTTATATGTAATTGTTATTAATCTAAAAAGAACGGCAGTAATAATACAAATCTTGCTTCAGGGTATTTTTTAAATCTCAATATCAGTATCATATTTCTATAATATTCGTACAGAACTTACAGTTAGTCTATGGTATACCTACTTAGTGCTAAGGTCAATGACTTTTTTTTTCTCCCATGATATAATTATACTATTCCTATAGTGTATTTTATGCGGACTGCACCCAGTAGTGAGTTTATAGCGATGTTAGTGTACTATACAGCATTATTGTTTTAAAATCTTAAAATATTATATACTATTACCATAGGAATGAAAAACATTTTTTTTGAAAAACTAATATTCCTATGGTTTTCCCATAATATTTCTATAGAGAGTTGTCTGTAGCACTTAGTAGTGACTATGTATTACTTAATGTTACATGGCATCACTCTAATACTACCAAAGTATTCCCATAGGGATTTATAATGAGACCAATAGTAAGTTTATAGCTGCCTTACTGTGGTTTAGGACATTTACCTCCTGTGGTACAGCATCACTATAACATTCCTTTTAGAATTTCTGGTTTTCATATTTGTGATTTGATATCTGTGATATTTGCATGACATTCCATCCTTTTTTTTTTTTTTATAATGGGATTACTGTAGCTCGTGTTCATCAGTGCTGTCTTGGAAAATGAGAGGAATTTGAACATGTTTTGAGCTGCAGCAGAACAAGTGTTACGAAAAGAAAAAAAAGCTCCTAACACATCAAGAATCCACAGGTGTCTCTCGCCAGCTGTTCCACGCTGTGTGTGTGTGTGTGTGTGTGTGTGTGTGTGTGTGTGTGTGTGTGTGTGTGTCTTAGTTAGAGTAAGGTGAGGGTCTGTCCATTACT
>OMLF01019009.1:78308-98308 GCA_900302615.1 Holocentrus rufus
GCCGTGCCAGCCACTGACACATAGTAATTTGGCTCTGACAGTTTGCTCCGCTCCTCATCAAGCTGTAATTTCACATCACATCCACGCCAGTTGTTTATACAATTTCAGACGCAGATTCATATGCGGTTCTTGTGCTGCAGCATCAGAGTCGATAAATTTGAGGGCTGCTGTCTTGCTGTGCGTGCATGTGTGTGTCTGTTTCTCTGTCTCCATGTTTTATCTGCACAGTTCAGTCAGGAGGATCTAAACACACCTCCTCTTATTCTTCTGCCAGGCTGAACATTTATCCAAGACGCGCTCTTGAGCAAGCCTCAGAAAAATAAAAATGCTAAAGCCGCCTTTTGCTTCTTCTGTTTCCGCCCTGTCGTCCGCTCAGAGGACGACGTGGTGTCCATGGCGGACTCTACCATCACCGTGGACGACATCGAGGGAGAGCTGTTCAAGATCGAGCGGATCCGGGATGTGCTGGTCCGGAGGGAGTCCGAGCTCAGATACATGTGAGTGAGTGAGTGAGTGGCTCCACAACGTTTTGCTCTCACAGCTCCCGTCTGTGTGTTTTGCATCACTGCCAGTAAACATTCAATTTAGTTGAAGTAGAGAGACATATGAGAAATATGAAATGTGATTATTTTGGAGGAGATTATGAGATTTTTTTTTTTTTTTTTGAATATCACGAGTCCACTTTTGATGAAATGTTTGTGTTTTCTGGTATTTAAAATCACTGCACTGACTGGCATTATGGAGAAGCCATAATTAAAAGCCAAAACAAAGGGAAAAGGGCCAATTAAAGTAAAGGTCAAATGGTCAAAGGTTTTAAGGAATAGTTCACCCAAAAGCACAGAAGCTATCTTAGTAGTAATAATAATAGTAATGTTAATTGGTATCAGTATACTTTGAGCATTCATCTGAGGAAAAAACAAGTTACAGGCTCTGCTATGTATGGGCACTGAATATAAGTAATTTTACTTTAAATACTTTAAAGATATCTAATTATATACTTTGACTTAAGTAGAAATGTCGTAGTACTTTAACTTTTACCACATCAATTTTGTGTGAGGGTATTGATACTTATGTAATTGACGGGTCTTCAACAGGACGTGAGGCCTCTTCAAGCCAGAAGTCCTGTTTTCTGTTGCTGTTTTCTGTTGCATCACCTTGATAGACAAGCGCATCCATCGAGGCGCGGCCAAAATGAGTTAATTAAGCCCTTTCTGGACATAATTACACATAGTGACACACTGGTAGCTCATAGCAGTGTGGCCCTCACCTCTGTCACCACCCCCAGCTGCCCTCCATTAAAATTTCAGCGGCCTTACCTTTGCTTCCACCAAGGAGGCTAATGTATGGATATTTATTCATCTATTCCTCTGAAAGATAGACAGTCACACTGCTCAGGCAGCAGGAGGAACGCGAGGAGTGGCGAGTCAAAGACCAGGGGATGAAAAAAAATAAAACAAAGCGGAACAGAGAGAAAATGAAAGTGGCGAAGAGGTGGAGAAGGAGGAGTGTGATGAGGTGGAGATGGAGAGTCATGATTTGACGCCCTGCTTTCACCGGCCAAGATCTATTTCCTCTGAGCCCGCGAGCATCAAGGCGAGTTAAAACCCCCAAGTGCCTTGTCTTGTTGCAAGTCTGGTAAAGCGAATCCTTTGTATTCCAGCCCTCCTCACGGTCACATGTCTGCGGAGAACATCTTTCTTGACAGGTAGACAAGGCGTGGTGGCAAGGCCCTCGCTCAGCTGAGAGGGATGAATGTGTGAAGGTGCGAGGGAAGGTGTGTGTGTGTGTGTGTGTGTGTGTGTGTATGTGTGTGTGTGTGTGTTCAGTGGATACGGTGCTGGGCCACATGAGGGCCAGTCACTCCTGCTAGAGTGCTCTCTCTCTCTCTCTCTCTCTCTCTCTCTGTCCCGGCCTTCATAATGAACCACTGAAGTGAAGAGCCATTGAACGAGATAGAGGGAGAAACGGACAGAGATAGAGTGAAAGCTGTCTGACTTAGAAACGCCGCTGGGATTTCTGTTCAGCAGAGATTATGTAATCTCCTGTGTGAAATATAAGATCAGTATCCGCTCCCTCTGTTTGAATTTCACTGTGTCATTTTTGACAAGCTGGAGCGGAGATTTCACTCTTTTCTGCCCTGTACAATTTAGAGGCAGTTTTTAATCATTTCTATGCAAGATTGATAATTGTTATCAAAGATGTGAATTGATATATATGTGTGTGTGTCCATTTCTGTGCAGGATGGATGACATTCAGCTGTGCAAGGAGATCACTCGCCTGAAAAAGGAGCTGCACAAACTCGTGTCCGTACCAGGTAGGAGCCGCCGTCTGGAGACTGAGGCTTTCCTTCCATTCAGTGGAGCATTTGTTCAAATTTAACAAGGGACACAGTGAGTGAGTGAAAGTTTCCCTCAAACTTCCTTCCCTAAAGCAATCTTTTTTTTTTTTTGTCTTCTTTAGTTGATTAGCCATGTCTGAAGGGACACTCCCTTTGTTTGTTTTTTTAAATAACAGAGCGCATCTGTCCGTTCCCGCGCAGGATACAACATTTCAACATGATATTAAATTCATTGTTGAGAGCATTTTTTGAAATTACCCAAAATGCCAATGTCGGGGATATTATGGATATTACGCCCCAATAGCCACCACATGGGGCCTCTGTGATGCCGGATGCCCACCGCAGGCTGTGAACGCGATAACTTGAATGTTGTTTATTTGAATGTTTTCAAAGTTGCTCAGCACGTTCACGACCGCTAGAGGAGCTCTATTGATTTTTGGTGACCCCGTGACCTTTCTTCTAGCGCCACTGTCAATCCAAACTCCAAAATCACTTTTGGTGATTTACCATGCTGATGTTCACTGACAGCTCACGTCTAGTTTATCTTCAAATATTTATGGCGATCTCAAAACCGATCTCTTATATGCATCTTTTTCAATTTCCTATTACTTTTTGAGGTAAATGAGTTTAATATTGCTTCTGCAATTGCAGATGTGTGAAGATTATGACATTGATGCATAGTAAGTAAAGTAAGTTAACCGGGACTGACTCAACTGTTTTCTTCTTCCCTGCTCCAGATAATGACAAGTCCAACGAGGACCGACAGAAGGAGGAGGAGCTACTGCAGCAGATCCACAAGCTGGTTGAGACCAGAGACTTCCTGGTGGATGATGTGGAGTTTGAACGACTCAGGTCTGCTTGCACCTCTTCAGTTTTGTTGCTTTAAATTGTTACCCTGCACTAGATTGTTTTTTTTTTTTTTTTTTTTACCATTTTTTTCACACTATTTTTTTTTTATTATTCTCTTGATCTGTCTTGTCTTCTCTTCTTGTTGTTTCTCTTCTCTACTTTTAGTCTTTGTTCTGTCTTCATGTCCTGAGGATACACCTGCATATAAACTGACATACACCACAAGCTCACACACACACATACACACACTCCCACACACACGCACACCAAGCATTCACATTACGAGCAACTTGATCAATGGATTGTTTTATTTTGACTGATTGCAGGCAGTGCTGCAGGCCTTAATCAAGTATTTTTGGCTGCTTTGGTGTTGGCTTTCATAATGTTATATTGTTCTTAATGAGATAATCTAACTAGCTGGGAAATTAGGTAGAAATTAGGTGCTAATTAGGTAGAATTCATTGAAAAGGAACAGAGAAAAATCTGCATAATTACTGACCATCCGTCCAAACAATGAATAAAACTGTTCTCAAAGCATCAGAGGCTTTTCGTCCTCTAGTCTGCAAAATAAAAGCTGTAGAGAGCTGGGAGGCTTCGAATGGCTGTAATCAACTCTTTTGTCAGATATAACGATTGTTTGTGAATCCAAATCACATCAGAAAGAGGAAGCACTTAAATCCGTTGGGCTGGTAACGGCCGACGACCGCAAAAAGTTCCGCGGCGGCCAACTTTTCACAGCCGACGGGCTTATCGAGCGTCCGATCATCTGCTGAGTCTCCCTGCTCGCTCAGCTCTGCAGGACAGGAATGGGCCTCTTGCAACTTATTGATCGCGTTGCTTGCAGCGTGAGCGGTCCACATTGCCGCGGTCTCCTCCAAGAGCCCAGAGAGCAGCAGATCCACCCTCGAAAGTTAAAGACGGACGTGCTGACAGGTTGATTCAGCACGTCAGTTGTATCACCGCTGTCTGGTAATGTAAGCAGACAGCGGAAGACCAAATGTGGCATTCAAACCATGCTGTAACTTTTATCCTCTTTTCACTCGGCGTGATCGGAGAGTGTCAAACGCATTTAGGCGGCGTGAACAAGACTTTGTGCTGGCAGCTGACACCGTGCTGTGTTCTCAGAATAAATGAGGAAACCCTGGAGGGATTCTGGGAAAGTGAAAGCCAGGAAATAGGAGAGCAACACTGTGATAATTGATTGTTTTTGAAACGCATGTGAAGAAACCTGCGTGAGGAGGGGAAAGGATGGCGCTCAAGGCCGTGCTGTCTGTGTTTAGCAAATAGAGAAATTCTTTCTACTGTCTTCTCTTGGTTTTAATCTTTACTGTCCTTCACAATTGATTGCTTTGTGCTAATCTACAGGGAGAAGGAGGAAGATAAAGAAATGGCAGATTTTCTCAAGTCCAAGTTCCCGAGAACCGTGAAGAAGAAAGGTACTGAAGCATTAAGCTCTGTCAAAGGCTCAGGAAGTATTAAGTGAGAGTTTCAGAGGCTGAATCAGACAAAGAAATCAACAGCTCTCAAAAGGGCTCATTCTTTTGAACTGTTTGCTATCATTTCCCTATGCTGGCCTTTGTTCTCCTGAGGTTTGTGAAAAAGGGATGAGGCCTGATATATTCGCTGACTGATTCCCCATAAATTAAATGAATAGGTGTGCTGAGGCTATGTTTCAGAGCGCTCTGATAAAGCACCTGTTTTTGTCCTGCTTTGTAATGTTGTTTGTCAACTTCGCTCCTTCCCACGGAAGTCCTGAGCTTTCTCTCTCTCTCTCTCTCTCTCTCTCTCTCTCTCTCTCTCTCTCTCTCTCTCTCTCTCTCTCTCTCTCTCTCTATGTGTGTGTGTCTGAGAGAAAGAGAGAGAACATTACAATGAAAGCAATAGCTTGTGCCTCTCGTCTTGCACATTTGAACAATGCTCCCTCTACACTCCAAAAAGTCATTCTAAATTCATTTTAAAAGAAGAAAAGCTTGATACAAAATCAATTTATGTGTTAACATTAAATGCAGTACATGCAGTGTGACCATGTGGTACTTTGTATTCTCATTAAATGATCAATTTTGAGAAATGATGATGATTTTATCATGTTCAATTAACACTAAGTTTTAAAAATTGTACGTATGTTCCTGGTTTAGGTCTTAAGGACAGTTTTTTAGTCTAGATCGTACCTTTTTTTACGTGCTGTTGGATTTATTGGGTTTACAAGTTTCCCACCAGGAAATGTTTTAATCAGACCACAGTTTCCTGTGGTGTTTACATTAACCGCTGAAGATTGCTTGGTAGCTTGGCTAGCTTGATTGAAAACCTGAAATACAGATGTTAAAGAGTCAACTGTAGAAAAAAACAAAACACAAAACAAACAAAAAAACTTCTGCTACACTGTCCTCTTGCAGGTGAAACTTTCTGGCATGGTACACTTCAGGCCACACCCAATCAGTGATGTAGCAGCAGGTACCTTGGCTCTGACAGCTGCTAAAAATCCCTGCTGCTGCATCACTGGATGTAGCCAGAAGTGTAATATGCATGAAAGTTTCAACCCCTAGAGGGCAGTGCAGCAGACGTTTTCTGCCTTACGTGATTTAGTTGACTTGCTCTTTAATGTAGGACCAGAGACACTGTTCTTATAAAAAGGAGACATCTTTGAAATCGTGACCAACTTGTATACCTGATAAATCATACAGCACATGAATGCAGGGTTCATGCATGATGTTATGATGTAAGCTTTATTCACAGCGCGCTCACTCCTCTGTGTCCCAGGTGTACCAGCCAGACGGGTCACGTCCCGGGCCCAGCAGAGCTCCGCCCCCTTCACCAAGACCGGGCTGACCCTGCTGAAAGAGTGCTGCGGCTTCACCTGCTCCATCATGTAGGCTGGAGCCGCAGCGGAGGGCCCCACCCCGGGCTGACAGAGGGGCCGGGAAACGGCCGCCCCGTAAAAGTCACAATTTCCAGTTTCAGCTCTTCAGTCTGAGAAAGACATGGAAGCATGGACTTAGAAGTGTAGATGTCAGTTGAGAGATGTCCACAGGGAAAGGGTGGGATGTGACAGAGACGCTGGGGATTTTGTGGTGTGTCTTTCATTCCAGCTCATGAGTGTGTCCTGTTTGTCTCCTTCTCTGTCCTCATTTGATTTCATTTTGTCTTTGCTCTCACTCTCGCTCTCAGTGTTGCTCAGCACCTCCACTCAGACACCTTCTCCTGATTAGCACTTTTCAGCACTGCACCACTTATTTCTCTGTTTTGTTTTTTTTCTCAGTTTAAAGAGAGGGAAGGCACCTTAAGTATTGAAATAGCATAGCTGGAGCTGGATTTCAAACCAGCTGGTTGCACATATATGGTATACACACTAATTGGATTATCCACCAGGGCGCCCATACAAGTTTAATATTTAAAGACTTTACTGACTGATGATAACCGTCACTTCCTCATTAAAAAAGTAGCTGTTTTGCTGGAGTCAGCGGGCCGGCCAAGTCACACTGCTGAAACTTTATAATTAGCATTAGGAGATAACATTAATGAAGTTGACATTAATCGGCAGCTCTATAAGGGTGAAATTGCCCGCGATTCGACATCAGATCTAAATGAATATGACCTTTTCAAGACTGCCAATAAGTGAAGAACAGATGAAACAGATGTTTCATCACGCTCCGTTTACTTTTATCAGTGTTTAGCTCTCACATTTTCTAAACACTTTTGGCATGCACTCATTTGTTATCATGCAGACTTGCAGATAGTGTTTTGTGTTTTATTCAGTATTTGTTATACACTTTAGATTAGTAATTAACAGATCATTCAATGCAGATTAAACAGTGAAGACTGAGAAATTGACAGTGACATTGACATTGTCTTTCAACATCATCGGTTGTGTCACAGTCGCATGAAATTCATTGTAAAACAAGTCATTCGCAGTGAAAACAAACAACTCCACCGTCGTGAAGTTACCTGCAATTTTCCTGTTCATTGCAATGATACATTTTACAGGTATATACTTAAGTTTTCTGCAGGAGAAAACTGTGTACTGCGTTTCATAGGCCGTGTTGTCAATAATAAATATTGCATAGGCTATAAAGCTCCCACACACCATTACTTGCAAATCTCAAAATGTCTTTATTTAAACAGCAGCGTATTTTTGGGGCCATGTTTACCGATGTCTCTGTGCGTTGCAACAGTGACTTCAAAATAACTGCGTGGGCAGCTACAGGGTAGTCATTTTTTAATCCATAGCTGTCAGTTCAGTGATATTTATTGCTTCCACAAAGGAGATGGACCTGATTTTTGCCCAGCCTGTAATATTGTGCCCTCAACCGTCTCTTCAGACCACTAGATATAACAGATAGACCCTGCTAGAGATAATATATAGGTATCATCCACTGAAGAGGTTCCTGAGTGGATACTTGGCCGGATGCTTCACATAAGCCTGCTGGCCAAGGGCAAGGCTCTCCAGCCCACTTGTTAGCTCTCTAGCTCCCATCTTAAATTTAATCTTTTTATTTATAGCCTGGAAATGTATCAAAACAGACAGAGCATAGGAACTTTAATAGGGACCCTTTAGTGGGTGTTCATAGGGTACCTCAATAGGATACTGACCCATAAAGTCCAGGGATCCAGGGTATGGGGATGTAGCAGCCAATCAGGCTACGGAGAGTGTGCAGCTCCCTGTGTTGCCGAGAAGACTCATCGCCATAGCAACCTTGCATACGCCCATACCTTGAGACAACAAAACAGGTTGCATGGATCACACAGATGAGACCCCATGTCTGCGTCTTTGTGGACACAGCCACATGCACATCTGTTAGTGCATGCACAGATGCACACATACACACTATCACAGGTGCCTGCAAAAGGCAACAAGGCAACTGAATAATAATGCAGTCGCCATTTGAAACGAGAAGATCTCCAGTTTTGGCGATTTACATGTTTTCTCCCTCAGATGAAAGATTACATTGTCAGCCGTAGGAGAAAATTTTACCTTTGCTAGGCTCATAAACCCCTTTAAACCCCCTTTGGAAACCCTGCAAAATTCTTAAACATCAAGTAAAAAAAACAGGTTGTACCCAGCAGCGACAATATGGTAATGCTCTCTCTCCTCTAAGTCACCAACATCAGTAGAAGGGTGCTTTCTGAAAGTCTCTTAACTCTTTTTGATCTCACGCAATTCCTCAGTGTATCTCCCCATGCTCCCCGCTAGCTAGAAGAGACTCATCACAGTTTTCCTCTTCATTCGTATGCGACCGTGGGTCACCAGCTAACCCTTGGGATGGATGCAGCTGCCTGATTTGTTCAACCCACTGGATGTTACCCACTTTTCATGTTCAATTCTCTTTCTGTCTCGGCACTGTAGCATGACGGCCTTGCAGTCGTGTCAGATATCTCCTAGCAACCACAATTATGGAGGTCCAGAGGAGAACTGTATGTGCGTTAATAATGTCTAAATACGTAACAGCTGAGCTAGAAAAAGACATACATTGGTTTGTGTTTAACATTATTCAGTCAAACTTGAACACTGGCAAATAGATATGAAATTGTGAAATGAAAATTTATGGGTGCACATACTTTTTTTCATCTTCACTTTTTTTTTGTCATAAAAATTTCAAGTTGCTGAGGATCCTATAAAAGCCCCTTAAGGACCCCTCAGGGTCTCTGGACTCCAATTTGAAAGCCACTTAGAATGCTAACAGATTGACATTTTGTACACACAAAATTGATCAGATGTATCAGTCGTGAAATAGTTAAAAATAGTAGAGTTAATAGAGAGTTGATAATAGAGTTCCCTATCGACAGAGATAAGCTAGGTCTGTTCAATTCTGTTGAGATGAGTTGTACACTTAGAAATACATCCAGCCATTCATAGCCTCTGCCCAAGAGACAAGGACTTCCAAGATGGCTGTCAGAGTGCATGTTATGTTTTCCTGAAAGCCCTCCATAGGAGTCAAGTGAGGAACCAGGCATTTTCAAAAGAGAATCCTTAGAGACGTGGTCACTGCTGGCTCTGAGCTGAGAGCAGGAGGGAAAGAGAGAGTCACGGACAGAAAAGGATTTAAGTGCGGAGAAAAGGAGACAGACAGGGAGAGATAAGACAGAAGCACAAAGTCAGAAAGAGGGGAGGAGAAAGGCAGAGAGACAGAACAAGTGAGAAAGTGCCAGTGGGAGGGAGAAGGGTACAGGGAAAGAGAGAATGTCAGGGGGTCTAATCTTCAGTATGAGTCATCCTTAGTAGAAACACACTGCGAGTTCCCATCAGGCCAGCTCTTGGTGAACAACACTGAGAAAGGCCAGGACTGTCATTCAAACACCGTAATCCACTGACCAGACTGCCTTTCTGCACGGCTCGCTGTGAGTCTGTGCGGGAGGAGATAATAATATAAATATGCTTGTACATGTGTGATGGAGAAAAAAAGCAGGGAGGGGAGAAAGTGTGTGTGTGGGTGTGTGTGCATGTGCGTGCATGTGCAGTGATCCTAGATCAGTATTCTTATTATGTATTGTTCAGTTCATAGAATGACACTGAGATGTGTTGCTACCTCCAATTTCTTGTGTTTTTAAAGTGCTGCAATTCAGACGATTTGCCTTCATCTCCTACTGAGACTCCAGTTTGGGAATTCAAATCCATTTGTATTATTTCGCACAGTCATTCTGCATAAGCCATCATACAGATCAGTCACACAGCAGATAATAGGAAATGGAGCATATCCACTGACTTTGAAAGTTTGTTGCAGACTTAAGGCCAGTGATGATGCCATGAGATTGTGAACTTTCACAGAGACAAAAGTAACAGATCAAAGATGTGACAGGGTGCATTTCTCATTTCTTCAGTTTCATAGTGTTAATGTGCATAAACAAAATGCATTAGAACAGCAGAGAACGAATGTAGGTCTATGTGCAGACGCAC
Source organism: Holocentrus rufus (assembly GCA_900302615.1). NCBI lineage: Eukaryota > Metazoa > Chordata > Actinopteri > Holocentriformes > Holocentridae > Holocentrus > Holocentrus rufus. Next base: position 88,385 of record OMLF01019009.1, read on the forward strand.
CCTGCACATCAATGTGTGCACAGCAGGTTTTCAAAGTCCAAAGGCCTCACCTATTAAAAATTCAACTTGACTTTAAGTTACAAATGAATGTACTTAATGTTCTCAGACAGCAAACATCCACATCAATGCTTTGCTTATTCTGTAATGCAGCATGCCGTGCACGACATAATGTGGGATTTTATCGTAATGTATGTGTACTCACACCTCAAAGCTCTTTCAGATGTGCACATATCAACGTGAGAGCTCGCACGGAGATGAAAGCTGTTCCGTGTCAGTTTCAGGGATTAGTGAAGATAATGACAAATGAAGCAGTCGGTGTGAATTTCTAGCTAGACGCAATTTTAAGATCAAACTAGATAGAAAATTCCCTCCTATTAAATGAGTTCCCACAATTTAATTTCAATATGTTGCAGCTCAGTGGTAGGGCATTAGTGCTGGTTCCCCCACCTTTTGGCTCTTAGGATGAATTTGACGTACTGTTTGCTTTAGTAATTATGGGGCGGTGGGGTGGCCTAGTGATTAGAGAGACCATCTTTTAACTGGATGAACTGGGTTCCAGCGCTGTGTCAGCAAGCATCCACCCAAGACATTGACTCCCTACCAACTTCAGGCTGCAGTTTTGGGAACTTTTCCACAGCACAACAAGAAATAAGATTTATAAAGCATTTATGTTTCAGCCAGTGTCAGGGAAAACAATAACAACTGCAGTGATGACAGATGACTGGCAGCATCAGATGCAGCCGTATTTCCCCATGTAACTTCTCATTTCATTTCATTCCTTCAGGCTCTTGCTGAGTCATCCTCATCCTCTAACCAGATGACGATGAGAGTTCACACCTCGTGTTTTTTTTTTCAATTCAACTTCTCCAAATGCTCGATGACTTGCAGTAAAATGTCTAAATTCATGCTGAAGTAGCATGAATTCAAACATGACAGCTGCTAGCCCCATCATTATGAATCCCACCAGAGTTCTGGGCAAGATACGCCCACAACTGCTGTTCAGAGAATTAGTTGGTCATTTGTTCAAACCGCCTTGATTTAAAACCTCCACCCAACCATAACCTTAACCATGAGGACGTGTGTTTCCTAGAACTCTGGTGAGATTCATAACGCTCTCCGGCTCTTTGCGTCAGTTGCTTCAGTGACACACAAGTGTGTAACCAATCAGTGATAAACTGCCCCTGAGGTCCTTTTGGTTGTCGAACTGGGATCATCAACTGGAACTGGACACTTGGTGAATGGAAAATCCAAAAGTTGCTGGTTTTTAGTGCCAAATAAGTGCCAAAAAGTTTGGTACCATCGCAGTGGAAAGGGCCCTATGTAGCAGACCCTGACCTCTGACTGCAGGGAGACCAGAGAAAAGGGAATTTTACTGCAGTTGTTAATGAAGGTGTACTTTACCTAAAACTGAACCAGCCACACAGTCAGGGCAGTCAGCGAAGCCCTAAAGAGCCTGATTCTGTTTCTTTTGCTCCAAATTTCTAATGTTATGCTGCATCTAATCTCTACCAAAACAATTCATCTGTTTTTTTCTCTGTCACAAAAAGTAACTGATAGTAACTGACAATAAATGTAGTATTTATTGAAGTTTTATTTACATGGTTCATCTTTGTTTATTTGATTGTACTATATGTTGATTTAAGAATTAATGTCAATGTTGTGTAAACTGCAGTGGAGCTACATGACTGTCAGCATTAAATCTATCAATTCCTGTATTTTATGTCAGTATTGCATTGTGCAGTAATCCGTCTGTTATTTTGAGTGTTCACATTCCTCTCCAGCACAGCAAGTGTACCGTGCCATAGCTCCTTCTCTGTGGAGCTGATTTTGTGAGTGTGATGACTGCGGAAAAAATGCTGAATCAATGCACAGATACCGTGTGCATGTATGTATGTAAAGTTTGTGCCGGAACTCCTGAGAAATCATACAAAATGACGCTGCCCTGAGGTGATGGATCTGTGCACTGTATATCAAGAGAATATAAAGAAAATAAATTATTAAGATGGGTATTTTAATGTCTGGAATGTCACATTTTTTTCACCAAATCTATACAGTGGCAATATGTGCATTCAGATGGTTCTTCTAGTTCTATAAATCAACCTAGCAATGTATAATTACATTTTAGCATTTAATACTCAACAGCAACAAAGACCAGAGGCATCAAATAAGCAGTTGTGACAACTCCTCATTGCATACTGTATATCCTGAGTTCAAAATATTGTTTTGTTTTTTTTCAGTGAGTGATGTTGTGTAAAAAGCAGCTGGTTGTTGCAGCAGCAGAGAATTAGATATTAATAAGAAGAAGAATTAGAGACTGCTTTGAAACAAATAATTACAAATGAGCATATTAAAAAATAATACACTGTGCTAATGTGCAATATGGGAGAACCGATATGGGAATGCCTCTGGAGGGTAAGCATGTATTGTACGTGATTTGGAGGAGATTAAGGCATAGTGGATGAGGGCTCAGATCTCTGCTTACAGTCAGGGAAAACCTGCTCATGTTTTTCTGGTGGAGCTCAGCCTGCTCTGCACCACGTACCAGAAGACTTCTTTGATCCTAGCAGGACCAGGGCTGGCTGTCCTGGCTAATTAACAACCCACTGGCATCTGAGCGTTGAGGATGCCAACTGCTGTTGTGCTGGCAGCTGGAGCCCGGCTGCTTTCTATGCTCTCATGTGCGTAACGATGGTGATGCTTCGTGCGATCGGAGGTTTTATTCAGTGTGTAGCTGTCAGGGGTCGGGGAGCATCTCTATAGGGATGTTGCTGGTGATGATGGTGATGTTAGTGTTCAACATACAGATGATAAGAGTGATCACGGTGGCGGTGATGCGTGCATTTTGGTAGCACTGCTGATGTTTACAGAAGTTCAAATTCAAGTTCAAGTTCAAGTTTATTTAGAGCCCCAGATCACTGTTTACAGTCTTAAAAGGCTTTACAGACCCACGAGTTTACAACACAGAAAAACAGGACGACACCCAGAGACTTAAACCCTCATATTGATGATGATGATGATGATGATGATGATGATGATGACGTCAGTGTTGAAGATGGCATTGATAATGGTGATGGTGATGTTATAATGATACTGATGATGACAGTGAGATTCGTGCTGATGATGGTACTGATAATGGTGGTGGTTATAATGATATTGATGATGATGATGATGATGATGATGATGATGATGATGATGGTGGTGGTGGTGATGGTGAGATTGGTGATGATGCATGACTTTTCAGAGCCTGGAGGATGATGATGATCATGATGGTGGTGATGATAGTGGTGGTGTTCTGATAGCACAGATGATGGTTATGGTGAAGATGATGGTGATGGTGGTGAACAATAAATATAAATGACGTACTTCTCAAACTTTGTGCTTACACTCTTAATTCTCTCACATTCTGTGTCTGATTGTTCTGTTTCATGGACAGCCAAACTGTGTCCAATCTATTTTTAATGTTGTGTCGTGTGTCATCTCTCTCCAGTCCAGAGGTTTCTAGTGACTGGTAATGAGTGCGTGGGCACCACTAGCGCCTTTACTTGGCGGGTTGCCACGTTCCATTAACACTCTCCTGAAGTCACTTAAACAGAAAGCAAAACTGATTTCCTCTCTTTAAAAAAAGAAACTCTGAGTCATGCCCCATCCATTCGTCCCTCCCTTCTTCCACTCTCTCTTCAGGCCTGTATCCATTCCTTCTTTCATCCCTGCCTCCCTCTCCAGCATGGCCGGCTAAAAAATCAGATGATTAGGATGCAGCAGGTTGCCAGGTCCTCAGTCTGCCTCCCTGCTTATCTCCTTCTCATTATGTCGGGTAGCAACTTCATGCAAATGTCGGTTTTCTCACAGAAATGCAATACGTACGGGCCTGTGGCAGAGTTGCCATGACAGAATAACTCAGGCCTCCACCTGGGGTGAGAAGCTGTAACGGTCACTTGTCATAAATGAAATTTGTTAGCAGAGTTTATGAATTTATGCAAAATAAGCATAGAAGGATTGGCTGCCTGAGTGACGAGGATGTATGTGTGTGTGTGTGTGTGTGTGTGTCTCCTCTGTCAATCTGCCAGTCCATGACCATAAAGTTGAATGCACGCCACAATTTTACCCAAATCATAAAGAGTTGAACATTGTTGCCTCACAGAGCGATGGACACGGGTTCAAGAAATAAAAATTCATCCAGTCCTATAACTCAAATTATTAGCCAGCAGTTTAGCGCCTAAAACTTTAAATGTTGCCAGGAAATGTATTTACATCTTCCCACATATAATGTTCTGTATCTCATTTTGTTATCACCAATACACCTGAATGAGAGGTTTCTTACATTATGCTGGAAAGAGAATTATGAGAATGAGAATTATGGGATGTCTGTGTGACAGCAGAGATAGACAGGAAAGAGACAGGAAAGCTGCTGTCTCCCATCTAATATTGCCGTTACAATCATTGTATGTATGAGATAAAGCAGTGTCATCTGTTCACCTGTACCTGTTGATGTTAACACAATCTGACTGACACTGACAGCCAGCAGCTCTGTCTGTCTGAAGTCAGAGGTCAACAAGCAACCAGTCATGTGATTAAATCCTATGTGCACGTCCTGCTTTTATACACACACAATACACACACACACACACACACACACACACACACACACACACACACACACACACAAAAAAACTCAACCAAGCGTATAAACTTTTAGTCTAATTTTTTTTTAGTAAAATGTTTGGGATTTTATTGGACATTTGCAGTTTCTATCAAGCACAAAGAGCAGATTTTTTTTGTGTGTGTCTTTGTGACTTTTGCCCTCCTTCACAATTAAAGCACTCACAGGGGCTACAATGGCGCTTGTTCATCGTCATGGCAACAGGTGTCACATGAGAACATGTGATATTTCATGGCGGCATCATACTGTCACTACACAAACAGACAGACAGACTCACGTGTGTGCACACACACACACACACACACACACACGGTGCTGTGTTGTTCTCCCTCTTCTTGAGTGTGTGCAGCTGCGCATTGCAGTGCTGGTGGATGACTCATTCTGCACAGAACATACACATTTCTATTGAGGAAAAAGATACATAAGCATTGGATATACCTATGCATTGTGTCAGTGAAGGAAGATGATCTTTTCCATTGAAATCATCGGTGTTGGCATAACTCCATCAAGGTCATACTCGCTCTAAAGCGTAATCTGTGAGTATGTACACAGCAACATGCAACATGCAACTGTACACACCATGTCCCTGTTTGGCACCAGCTAAGAGTCATTGATTTAGGCTATTGGGATGCAAGGATAATGTGGTAATGTTCATCCACAACGGTGGAAAAAACATCACATAAGAGCACAGTCATAAGTGATTTGAAGGATGTAGCTGTTAATGTGCAGTTGCTTGCCAGTATTCACAGCAGAAAAGTGATTGAAAATAACATCATAATATCATACAATAATATCATAGTTCCCCCAACACAGTGCTTTTCAGTACTGGGGTCCTTGAATATTGGTTGATCAATTCAGGCTAATATGATGATGGCAGGTTCCTTTTTTTTTTTTTTTTTTTTTTTTTAAATTCTAATTCACATTCACTCACTCTGTCCCTTAAATGTAGGTGTAGGTTCTTTTGTCAAACATGAATTGATTTCTCTTGCATAACTGTGCACTCCCATATTTCAAATAAATGGAACCATCCTTCTATCTGTGTGGTGCACTGCAGAAAAATGAATACAGTACTACACTGAAATAGCATCTCAAAAGCACCGTTTTTCATAATCATTCACTGCTCACCAGAGTGGGCACATTTTCATTCTCAGCATGGATGGCTGGAGGCATGCATGCCCTGGTACATCATTAATGAGAGGGTCAACATTTCTTTAACGATCCAAGGCCTTCTTACATTTTACCTGGTTCATCCTTCCATAGCTCCAACTGTGATCACCAATAAGAGCAGATGGTATATTAATACACCACTCACTCTGTACACATTGCATTCTGTCTTAAACCCACAAGGTAAAAACAGGGGTTTAATATCTGACCTATAAGCCTCTTTACATGCAACGGGTGTGGACCAAGCAGTAAGAACAAGAGACTAAACTTACTCCAAGGAAATCCCATCTGATGAAACCTACACAGACACCTAACTGTACTCTATGTGAAAGTGCTGTAGACTCCTTTATGCATATGTACTGGAACTGCAAGGAAATTAAATGTTTTTGAAATGAAGCAGCTCTACAATGTCACGTGTTCTAAAGGTTAAAGTTCCATGTTCCCTCATGACATTTTTCAAAATTGAAGCAATGTCAATCTCAAAAATCAGGCCCGACTGCAGCTAAGAAATTTCCAGCACCGTGGTGGAAACCTCGACATGCACTTACAAAACCTAATTAGATTAGCACTTATCTTGATACAGTCAGTATTGAGCCACCTGTGGATAGAATCCGTGGTCTCTTATGTAGAGGCTGTTTTAGCTGTTTTAGCATGGTCTGGAGCCTTATCAGAGAATTCACTGGCAAAGACCGCACCATCGTCAAGAGGTTTATTGATTTTGACACGTGGAATGACGTCTTCAGGTTTGCTGGCTGCATTGTAGGGAAGCTTTGAATGGGAATCTGCTGTAGCTCACGGGCATGATGTAAACCCTCCCCCCCTACCCACCCCCCTTCATGACCAGGGAATGTGACAAATGGGTTTAGAAACATTTCCAAGCCAAGTAAGTACACTTTCCTAATGGTACAATACACAACTGTTTTGCCAAGATTATCAGCAGCGCCAACAGAGTATTAGAAAGTGCCACTGGCAGAAAGGCAGAGTGCAGTACACTGTTAATGCATGGTCCAGTGAGCAGAGTTAATGTGCAGATCCAACATGTTCCTCGGGCAAATAATCCCTCCTTGACTCAATCCTATCGTTCAAACGAAGAAATATCTGAAATAGTCAAAAGATTTTGGTGATTTATGTGTGTTCTCTCCTAAAAGCTTGTGTAATTATAATTGCGCCTTGAATCTATTGGCACCTCTCTGAGGAAAGGCAGAGCCATGCCTGGAAATGAATTCATGGATGGGGTGAGATTAAAAAGGCACGGTCATAATAATACATGTCCCAGAGGTGCACGTTCTTCTTGAATCCCTGCCTAAGCTTCTAAGTGTTTCCCTCACTCCAACATGATATGACAAAGGATCTGACTGTCAGGACAGTCTCTGCTGGCTCCCTTCAAATAACTGAAAGCATACAGCAGAGTTTCTGCTGAGAGATTATGGTCCTCAGGATCCAGAGAACAGTTGATTTTCTGACTGACCAGCTAGTTAATTGCAGTCGATTGTTTTTACTTGTCATCCTAGGTGTAAATAGGTTCCTGATTAGATGGTAGGAATGAAAAAGAGCTGTATTCTTAGGTTCCAGTTAAAACCAGGATTGAAAATCACTGTCCCAAAATATCCCTAATCTCACTTATGTGCCATGCTAATTAAAAACAGACAGAGTTAAATTACAGTATGTCTCCCTCATTGCACTGAAGTAGGTGCAGCTTCAAAACCTTGGCGAGACCTTGTGTGGGATGTAATAAAAAATCATCTTATTTTTTTCCTTGGTCCTTTCAGTGGTTGAATAGTTTCCTTATAACACTGACCCCATACTATGCAACCAATTAGCTGGTCTCATACACCCTTCTGCTCCCTGTTTCTTAGCAACAGGCCAACATCCTGCAGATTTAACAAGAGGAAGAGAAGCACATAATTATCCTGCATGAGTGACAGACTGTCATGTAGGGGCAGATATCTTACAGTCAGTAGTTAAAATGATGCCTCTGCACTTTTTTATTGTTTCTCCTCTCATTGTGTACTGTGTGTTGTCTCCCTTACCATTCTTTTATGTATTGAATTATTTTGTATATACCATAAACTGAACCGTCAACCACAAACTTGCTCTCACTCTTTCAACGAAGGACTTAAGCCATGGTAAACTTAAATAAGTAATTTTTCATGAGAATATTTTTTACTGTCATTGGGTGTAGAAAACATAATGAAACTGAAAATCTGAAGTCCTTTCAAGAGACATTTTTTTCACAGCAGCCATTTTGACATGAAATAGTGGGGCAAACACAGGTGTTACTAATGACATTAATTAAGGTTGCTTTCCATTGAAGTGTAGCAGCCCCAGACCTAGTAAGACTGCATTATCTTGCTCAAGGACACTTAAGCAGGGCGAATAAGGGGCATCAGGAATGACTCCTCATTCACCAAAGTTCTGCCCAGGATTTGGAACATAATAGAAATTTATTGGAATATTTTTGTTCAATGGAATACGGGGCCTGCATTGACGCTACTATTCTGAGAGAACATGCCTAGTATGCATCCATACTGTAATCAAAACTTGTGATTTGTGACCCACCTTCCGTTCTCATTCTCATCATTTTCATAACCAGGACTGGCGAAGAAGTTGGTACTTAGGATGCTGTGGTCATGTTTCCAATAGTGCACCTCCTCCTCTTTCATCCCTGTTGCTTCTATCTGGTTTTGCTTCTCACTCCAGTTATACTGCATCTGTTCCAGTCTGATCCACTTTTTTTCTTCTTCTCCTTTTTTTTCCCATCTGCCTCAGTTTCACAGCTGCTTCACCGGCAACTGAAAAGGACAAAGAAAGAGGTTTGCATGTCTTTACAAATAATATAATAGTTTTGATCTGCACAGTAGGCAAAATTCTGTCAGGAGGCAGAGAACTGAGAAGTGAACTCTGTCGGTATGTTGACAGAACGCCCACTTTCACATTATGTGTTTGTCGGTGAAAGCACATGGTAATTACCAGGATCTCCACTCTGCAATATTTGGTGTCTCTCTTGGGAACTCCCACCGCCACCCAAACCTGATTCATCCTTCTGCGTACTCCCACCTTGCCAGCACTGTTTATCAAATTAGACCATCCATCAGTCAAGCCACAAGCAGATGATCAAGAGGCAAAGGTCGCCGGCTAATTAGCTCCAATGGCGACTGTCCTGCCTGAAGATGAGAAATCTTCAATCTGTAAGTTCTTGGTGTCAGATAAGTTTACTTTATCACATTTGACACGATTCACAAGACTGACATTTGATTCACATTCTCTCTGGGCAAAGGAGGTGTTGCAATTTACAGGAGTTTACTGTGAAATTTGAAGCAATTTTAAATGAAAGAGGTGCTGACCAGCTGGAGTCCTAAACGAGATATTTTGTATTTTCTGCTTGTGAGAAAACAAACAGTTTAAGTCTATGTGGATATAGTCAACTGCTTAAATACTGGATCAGAAATGTTGAATCTGTGTTTTATTTATTCTCATTGTTTCCACATGGATTATCACAGAAATAAATAAAAACCTCCAAATCCAAAAGAGATAGTCGGATCTTCTGACTTTTGTTAATGTTTTAAAATGAAGTCAGTTGTGAAGAGGATGACTCAGCAGCACAGAAGACTCACAGGCTCGGTGGTTCGCACTGCTGCCTCAGAGCGAGGTTGTGGCTTTGATTTGAGGCCCAGGTGGAGTCTGTGAAGGTTTCACCTGCTCTGGTTTCCTCCCCCAGTTCAAAGACGTGCAGCTCAGGTGGACTGGAGACATTAAATTGGCCATAGGTGTGAATGTGTGTTTGATGTAGCATGATATGTGAAATGTATATAATAGCTTTGTAATGATTTTGTACCAAAACCATGACTCTGCATCCACGGACCACCATACATTTGTGGTGAACCATAATTTTGTTTTCTCCCCATGGTTCATGTACATAAAGTTTATTTTAGGACGATTCAAAATCATACAAAATACATTTATAATTTAAAACATTTGACACATTCTGACTTTTCCATAAACTGAGCTGTATACAAAAGCAGCCTTTTAGTACATTGTATATCCACCATTCAACTTTTTTTGTGCTGAATTGTTGGCATATATTGGCATATAATTAAATC